>SNQN01002875.1:0-10755 GCA_008642245.1 Bassia scoparia
CAGCATGCAGCTTTTCCAATTGCCAACCTGTTCATCAAATTATGACAATGGAGAATTGGAGATGAAGATAGCACGACATGGCAGCCGAAGCCACAATTTCAAGTCGACTACATAGATGATGTACAATGTAAAGGCACATTCGAAGTTGATGGGGCATCTAACAGGAATGTACAARTGCAGTTTAAATAGTCGCTTTCTGTACTTCTAGTATTGCAGTTTAATCTGAATTTTTGCAGTTAAGATTTTCCAAAAATCATCATGTCTTCCAATTAGACTTCAAAACTTTGCACATTTCCCATTATCACCCAATGGTAAATCTATTCCCCTGAATTCTTGGTAGGTGAACCTCTTTGCAACATTCGTTGGAGATCTTGRACAACTTCAGACATCAGCGGCCTAAACTCTGGTTCAGACTGCAAAATAACCTCATTTTAATGAACTTGCAATGAGTAGACAGTAATCAAAACAGTATCGGAACATATCAGGACATTAGTGAAGCCACTAAATTTTCGTCTTTGTATTTACCATAATCCTTGTCTACTGTTTCAAGATTAGTATTGACAAGCTAGGTTGTTATGGCGTAAACAATTAAAGGAATGAGTGATTGGCACCATCGTACCTTAAAAAAGCATATGAAACAATCATTTAGGTTCCATTTGTTTTAAGAATAAACCTTTCTTGAAAAAATAGTCTTCTACCAACCTTACATTTTCCTTTGTCTTGTTTGAAAACCATTTCCTCAATGGTGAAAATTACTCTTGAAGAAATTACTCCCTTTGTCTCGCAATTCTTGCAACTCTTTCTATTTTACGTTCATAGCAAAATTCTTGCAACACTTGTATTTTTTTCCATAATTGACTATTTTTTAGGATGAAAGTTACCATTTTAGCCTTACTTATATCTGTTAACACTTAATCATCATACTTAAATCCTATTTTAATTATTCGCCCTATTTCACTCTATTTTAATTATCCCAACTACTCCCATTCAATTACCCAAACACATTCATTAATTCACCCAKCCACCACAATTAAAACAGCAATTCACCTCCAAATCAATTCATCTTSTTCTCTTTCTTCCTCTGTGATAAACCCCAACTTCTTCTCTCTCCTCAACTTCCTGCTCCAACTTCGTCCTTCTCCAACCCAACAACCCGGCCTCCCACCGCCTCCCACAACCGCAGTAGCCCCACCTCCCACCGCCTCTCACCACTGCGCCCATCACCTTCAATTCACGGAGGGAGTAAGATCAAGTGTGTGATTATTTGGTTCGAGTGGGATTGGGTGGTTGGTCGTGTGGTTTGAATTGGTTCGAGTGGTTCGAATTGGGTGGCTGGTTGAGTTTGTGTTGTAGATTCGTGGTTGTCTGGGTAGTGGACTAGTGGTGGGGGTGATTCGGGGTGAGGAGGTTCGTGATGGAGGGTGGTTCTGCTGCAGCGGTGTGCTTAGCTCGATGTAGGATAGGCTGGTGTGTGTTGCGTGTTGTGGTTAGGTGGTCGCTGGCGCACGCGAATGCCTTGTTTTGTGAGATGTGGTTGTGATCTCTCAAATCTGGTAAACTTTGTAGTAGTTCAGGTTTAAAAAGATTTTTTTTTAGTAGGGTAAAAACAGGTCCTTGTTCAAACACTTAAAACATCCTTAAGCCTTATTTCAACGTTAAACAGAACTAAATATCAAATGCGCGAGAATAATGTGATACGAGGAGGCAGGTAATTTCATTTGAAAACCAAGAGCCCACTCTTCTCCACTTATACTTCATCCAGTGTTCTCTTCCTCCATCCTCCCTTCTTTTTACTCACATATCTCTATTTTATGTTTTCCCGCAATTTTATTTATTTTTATTTAAAAAAAAAAAAAAACCAAAGGGAAACATTTTTCACAATCATGTATTTCATTGAAAATATATTTCTTGAAAAAGCATTCCGATTGAAAAGTTTTTTTTATCAATTCAAAATGGAGCCATAGAGATGACACAAAAAAGGAAATAAACATTTTTGCAAGGAATGTTAGATGTAAATCCAGAGAATAAAAAAAAAAACCAGAAAAACTGGTCTGTTAAATAAACTCCATCTTCACTGTGTTTAATCAAAAAAACTTTCTTCTCAAACAAAACACAATTGCCAGCTGTATAATGTACTGCTACTTCATACCCAAAAGTAGTTCCAAATTTTTAAAAACTTCAAAATATTAATGTTTTCAAAAGCCATCACTAAAGTGCAAACAGATACAGCCAACGTCATGAAGAGCATGTCTCATCTTGTTGTAGACCAAATGAGAACAGGGAGACATCTCTTCCAATTGAGAACCTTATAATCTGTTTCCTACTTACGATTTATTGTTCTGAATAATCTGTTTGATGCTCTCTCTTCACACAGAGTGATTTAAAGGAAAATTTTACTGGGTTAAGCAAATCAGAATTGTATATATGAGGAACAATTGTTTGATTTTGCTGCTTAACCCCAGTATCCATCATTATTACAAGAAAATATTGGACATCAATTGAATATTGACACAGATGTAAACATTTCAATATAAAGAAATGTTATCTATCATCTAATGAATTCTTACCTCATTCATTCTTTTTCATATAAAGAGGAATGGTATCGTAACCGCATTAGCGATCAAAGAAGTATATGATTAGGATTGTTCAGATGCAATTGTGACTTGCCTAATACAACTTGGCACAGGAGCTGACAACATTAAGTCATGACAAATGGAACCTGAGGATTTTACTCACCTGGACACATTTTGAGATAATCGGCCAAATTGACACTGATTTAGTCGGAAATTCCCCGTGAGAGAAGGATCAACCAACCTTTGTAAAGCCATCAAATCATGTAGCTGAGGACCTGCCCATCGCACCAAAAATTGTTCACCACGGAATACGTGTCCTGTTCATATAGTTTAAGTCAATTAACCCTAGTATTTTGCAATAAACAATGATCTAGATACATATTGTTTAGATTGTTGCATGTCTACCTGTTCAAAGACATCTCGACCTGTCAAAAAGTTCTAAACATAACCACTCCGAAGCTGTAACATCGCTCGAGAAAATAAATTCCTCATCTCAAATTCTGGAGCACCAAATCCATTAGTCGATAATAGGTTCCTGAAAGCTGAAAAGACAACATCACACGATTTAGGATGACTTTTCATATTGTAAACAAGTTCCCTTTTTCCTTTTTGTGAATGCAAGATACAAAGGTTTTGTAGTATCAACAATGCCTATTACACACACCACACACTGACAAGAACAATGTAACAATACATTATGTATTTAATGATAGAACAGAGGATTGAAAACTAACAATTTTAAGGAAAACTGGTCTCCTGTCAGCTAATTTGACCTCACAAATCTAGAACAACTCTACAATATGAATAAAGAAAAGATAATGAATTAGCTTCCACTTGCAGTTAGCAAAACAAGATGATATACAATTACAGACGGAGAAATAATAGGGCTGAAAGAAATAATTTGATGTCAAAAAAGAGCAGAACAAGGTGTTGAATATTTTTATATTATGGTTATAGCAATTCTTTTGGACATACGTGTCAAAACCACAATTTGCATCCAACTTATCAATTTTAGTGATCCCATACAGTGAGACTACAGACATGGTGGAGAACCAAGTTGTCTCTGTAAATATTGTGATATACGTATATCGCCATGCACAAGAAATTTCAGTGAACTTTTTGTGTTTGAAATCTATGAACAATGAACCCAAGCTTCGGCCTCAAGCATCTGCTCGTTAATTTTCTATATCTGAAGCACAAAATTTAACAAAAATTGTCAAGACTACTTTTTAGACCCCTGCCATGACAGTTAATCGTCAGACACTGCATATTATGCATTGACCCATCCCTAAAGATAACATTCGAAACTGCTAAATTATTCTCAATTCGTGGACTGCTAGACTAACTTGCAAATCCATAAGTCAATGGTGGCCCCTAGTCATTATCCATATCTAAACTACTAACCAACCAAGTTCCAATGCTAACTGTTGACTTCACAAGAGCTAATCATTACAGCTCTGCCAATACTTCTTCCAACCCAACCATATAACAACTAGGTTAGCCAAGATATTATGGATCTAATCATCGCTGCGCATTAATTATGAAGGCAAGCGAGTTTCGCTGAGTGCTTGCTGTGAGAGATGGCAGTTATTGGTCGGTGCACTCAAGGGAATGCTTCGACTATAATCTCAATATACTGACTTGAAAGAGAGTTTGGAACAAATGTCGTGACCACTATAGAGTAATCAATGCATCGTCATAGGTGATGTGGCCCATCTTCTTATTTGCGCAGCTTTATCCTGTAGAGTTCATCGTGTACTTGTTAATATTCCTTGTTTAGACGAATGTATGTTACTTAGTTTTGTGAAGTCAGTCCAATAGTTGTTAGAAGGGATTAGGTCATTGCTCTAAGACAAACTTAAAGCCATTGCATTTTTAAAATCAATCAATAAAATCACTTCAGTTCTTCCATCCATTGCAGATCTTGCAGGATCATGAATTTCACAGTGTTGCAACTGAACTAACATGGAAGAATATATAATATATTATATACATATTATATATATATATATATATTTATTATATATATAATAATATATTATATTATTAATATATGTTGTATTATGTACTAAGGGTTACAAGGCCTAAACTGCAGCACAATTAAGTGAATGGGAAATGAAACATTAAATGTGGTTTAAAAGTTACAAATCATACAAAGTGGGCAAAAAGCAATGATGAAAGATTCGTTAACATTCTGATTCAAATGACAACAAGAATGAATAAGAAATAAACTACCCATAAAACATATGACCTACGCTTTGTTCAAGCTTTGCAACAAAAGAATTACGACTGTAAGCATTACAAAGGTGCAACATCTTGCCACTTAAACATAAAAAATAGGAGGAATGACAGATTGACAGTAYCTAATGCAACAAAAATTGCCTGGTATTCAAGCAAGTAGCTAATATCTGGTATATTATCTTACCTGGCTCACAGAACCTGATGCTATCAAAGATGACAAACCACAATCCGAGACTCGCACCATAAGATCATCATCTAGAAGAATGTTCCCAGACTTGAAGTTTCTGTGTACAACAGGTGGTTCACACACCTCATGCAGATACCTGATGATTTATATATTAAACAAAATGAGTAACCAACCATGAAAACCATGAAAGATGCTTCCAGGTGCATACAAGGATAATGGGTTAGGAGAAACGAYGAAGTATAAACACAACAACATAGTGTTGGGCCTCTCGCACTACCCTTTGATGTCTATGCATATTACTTTGATATTTATGTATATTATAACYGWGTCCATGCATATTACAACGGTGATCATGCTCATGTCAAAAAGCTTACATAAAAAATATATAGATATGCATAGTCATCAAAGTAATATGCATGGACACCCTTATAATATGCATGGATATTAAAGTAATATGTATCGACATTAAAGTAGCGCGAGCAACCCAACATAGRGTTGTGTTAATCATACCTAGAAGTGCTACTTCCTCTATTTGTTTTTACTTGCATTACCTGTTATTTTAGGAAGTTTCAATTTACTCATCACTTGTTTTTTTGGGAAAACAATTCTCACTGTCCATCARTATCACATGAGTCATTGAATTTTTTTTTTCTCTAGCTCTCTCCTCTACAAAAARTGTCTTRGGAGTTCATTATTTTTACTGTGACGTGAGTAAAAAGAAATAGATGAAGTATATAAAAAGTCTTTAATAATAGCAATATAACAGCCACTTTCCATGCAGGGAAAAAAAAATTGATAGAAAATACTCATTTAGTGCTAACTTAAAAGTTTCAAACACGAAAAAACTTCTAGGGTACCAATCACTCATTCCAATTTCCAACACTTAAGGACCAATTATAAAGAATTTTCAATGGATGAGGCAAATCTAAGGGAGTACTTACTATGTCTTATTCAAATATCCTAAAGTGTTATTATAACAAATAAAGTCTACTAGGAGTTGAAGACCATGTTTAGACTATCATCAATACCAATCAACTTACTCCAAGGCTCTAGCAGCTCCAAGTGCCATACGTATTCGCATATTCCAAGAAAGCTGTTTCTTATATTCTTCCTCGGAGTGCAATGCATCCTGTAGAGTCCCATTACTGCAATATTCATAAATCAAGAGTCGCTGACCGTGCTCAGAGCAGTAACCTACCAACTCCACAACATTTACATGCCGAATACCATCAATATTATTTACAAGCTCAATGAATTCATGGTCTTTCATGCGGCTAGAAACACCCTTGTCAAGTTTTTTCACTGCAAGTAGCTGCAATTACACCAAAGAACTCATGTTAATAATATTTTTATGAGATATCTCCAGAACAATGCTCAATACCACGCCCCCGTCCACCCTCCACCACCCAATCTCACAGCCATTCGCATTAGACCACTAATAACCCTTTCAAGCTCCAAAGACATGCATCTATACAAAAAGTATCGAAATACAACAAAAAAAGAGATAATAATATAATATCAGATTATAATTGGCAAGATAGATACATTCTCTTCCCATTATGCAGGGCTACGTTATCTGCAGTTATCCGACTCAATCCACAGGGCCATAAGACTCCACCAGGATTTAAAGTAACTACAGTGCATAGGTTGTCATGGATAGAATTCATACCTATAGTAACGATGATATTACAAGTGCATTCAGAAAATTTAAAATTTTGTCCTGTTTCAGGAATAGACAATCAATTAGTATTGAGCAATAAGCTTCTTTTTCACATATTTGGCTTATTTTATTACTCCCCCGTTCTTTAATGTTCATGCCACAAGGAAATTTGACACTATTCACAGTTATGAGAATCTTCTAAATTGTGTTTAATGATATAAGAAAATATAGTCAGGTGGGATTTTGTTTGATTCGTCTTATAAAGAATTACTATATTATATCTAATTTTTATAACTTTTACTATTATAAAACTCAAGATATTTACCCTATAATTGTTGCGTTAGCAAACGTGTAAAGGAAGTGGCGAACAGAGGGAGTACATCTAGTCTTGCCTCTCTTGTATACTGCAATAGTGGATAAGGATTCTCCCATGCAAGCTAAAAGTGGACAAGTTTTAACCTAAAATATTGCATTATTGAGAAAATTACTGAGCCTCAAGCCACTTAAAAAACTGTGACCAATGTAAAGTATATTATACATAAATTTTATTTTTTTTTATTATTGCTTTTTACTGGCTGTTACCACTAGTGTTTTTTTGTTCGTTTCCACAGTAATAATCTTCATATGCAATTAGCAGCTAAATGATCATATATATCATTATTTCAGGCATATTACAGATGTAGGCATCAAACCATAAACCAGGTTATATTTCAGTATTATTAGAGCATGTAGGTTATATGGACTATGGATAGTAAGTTCCACACCAGATGGGTAAGCTTGCAGCCATAACCGATACACATTGCATACAGCCAACATATCACGATGAGACTGAGTAAAAAACCAAGATTATTTTTTTTTCCATAAATATCTCTAGAACAGGAAGCATTTAAGAGTTCTTTAGCTCATGGTAGCATACTTTCCATTAGGAAGCTCTGCTCGATATACGTTCCAAGCATGCCACTTCCTAGAGATTGTCTTGCGAAAAAGCTGTTATGTAACTGCTGCAGTGAAGCAATCGTGAAGGCTTCACTGATGTCAAGGGAAGGTCTAGCGGAAGGCTTGGCAGCAACAGATGCTGTTGACTCAATGGGCCTTCACAATGACTTTCTCATAAGAAAAGGAGGGGGGGGTGTGGTGTGGAGGAGGTGGAGGTGGTGAGGGAATTGAGCATAAATCAATGTCACTAAAGCTCATATCACTGTCAAGCTCCTTAAAGGGTTGTTGATCTTTGAGAATAAAGCTCGTCTTCACTTGGTCGTTTAGCAACTGCAGCAGTTCTCCTAACTTCTGCTGCGGCTCATCTTTAATCTCCACAATTGCATCTTTTTGTGCTGATCACAGAGAATCAAAATTCTTTAATTAGAGTTAAATTAGTTTAAGAATTATGAACATTGAGAACAATGTCTTCCCTTACAAGAAGTAGCTACACAACAATATTTCCGTATACCTTTTTCAGCCTGACTATTAGGAAGACGTGGTGGCCCTTTATTTGAAAGGGTGATCCCTTGCACCCATATATGGTTGGATTTCATGTCTAGTGGTTCGGTAATAGTCTTTACCTTTAGAAAAACACCATGTAAGCATAGCAAAAGTGCTTAAAATCATGATTATAATCTTATAACTAAGCAATTTATATTCCGACTATCCTTTGGTTTTTTGAGGATCTGTGTTTTTTTTTGAGTCTTTGGCTCTTGCTGTATGGATGGTGAAGCTCCGATTGTCCAGGTCTCTGTCCAGAGCCAGAAGTTGTGCCAGATCTGGGAGAGTCGTATTTGAAGTGGGAGAAGTTGTATTAGAATGGGGTTAGTGCCCGTACGGAGGTGGTGACTGGGTTGGTGCCTTGAAAAAACGGGAAGGATTCAGAAGGAGCTGTGGTTGAAGACAACGGAGCAGCAGAGGTGTGTGAAGAGATTTCCATCACTCCTGCATGAAAAAAACGCACTGGCATGATTAAGCAATAAAAGAACTTTATACTTAAGTAGAAAGCACTGGCTATATTTTTAAATTTGTATCTAACACAAATGAAAGGATCTAGATTCTAGAGTTTTGCCTGAGGGTGGAATACTCAGCAGCTTGTCCGGTAAGGTCAATGAATTGGTTGTTCTCTATATTCCTACTCATTAGGAAGAGAAAATATGTCAAGATATAGTAAAGAAGATCAAGAGCAAGCATTTATGGTTGATTACTCTTTTGTAAGAGAGGATGGAACGTACAGATCTTGCAGGGGAAGACTTGAGAACATCAAGTGTCCGGATAGCTGATTGTCCTGCAAGTGTCTGCCAAACAGAGTTAATTTCATACAGATTGAATTGCAGATGGAAATGGAATAAAACAATCAGGGAGAGGAGAACGGAGAACTTACAGACTGGACAAGAAGTTAAACTTTGCATACGAAGGAGGTAGTTCTCCACTTAAACTGTTATGACCCAAATCACTGCATACAATAACATTTTGATTTTCAATTACAGAAAAAACGATAATAGTGCAACCTTACAGAATCATCACTTCAAATGAACAGTGAACACTTACATACTAGACAAAGCTGAAAGATCCGTAAAGCCATCTGGTATCTCTCACAGTAAGATGATTGTCATTTAACTTCTCTGTAAAGTAATTTTACAAAATTATGACAAAAAAATAGTAGACAGACAGCAAGGCCAAAACAATATATAATCCAAAACAGAAATGAAATAACTTACAAAGTAGTGAGACTGGTGAGAGTTGATATAGTACTTGGGACACTTTCAGTCAAATTATTACCTGAAAGAAGACTGGCATGGTAAAGACTATCATATTTTTTTGCATCAAGTATACATTTYAAGTGTAGAAAAGCAAGTATAAATGACAAAAAAAGAAAAGTAATAAATCATCTCTTTTCAAAATGGGGTAAGGCTACTTACAATGTCTCCAAGGAAACTGGCAAACTTGATGGTACACTTCCACCAATGTGGTTGTTGCTTAGATCACTGTTGAAAGAGCAAAATTAACATAGTYCATTACCAGCTCAAAGAGAGAATACACAAATAACTCAATACAAGGAATTAAACTCAATAGGTCGTAGATTTTTTTTAAAGCGTATACAAATCAAGTCACAAGGAAACAAAGCCAATAAATCATTGCATGTAAAAACGGAGACATGTTTGTCATTATGCAGCTTGAGGTATTGAAAGTGTGTGCATTGCCAGCACTTCTTGAGGACTAAAAATTATAATAAAGAAAATGATTCAGAGATGAACATAGCTATTTGGGCCAAGCCGCAAAGGGATCATCAAAGTTCTTACAATGATTTAAGTGATGAAAATGATCCTAGGCTGTCCCCCAATTCACCTCCCAAATTGGCACCTACAAGACTTCTGTAGAAAAACCCAAAATAGAGTTACAATTATGAAAAGAGTGGGAGAGTCCATACATGATATTAAATTGTAACAAAGGAAAGTTGTCTGTACATTGAAATTATATTTGAAGAAGTATCACATGTAACACCTTGCCAAGCTTCTCCACATGGATCTCCCGCGGCAGAAACCCATCCAGGGAGGTTTGGAGCACCAAATGCAGCATATAAGCTGTTAATTGCAGCAACTATGTTGAAACAAAATATTGAGACTTTTAATTAGAAACAAGCACACATTCAGCAACTATGGCCAATCATAAAATAGAGCCTGACGCATAAAGATTATAATTCTAAAGATATGCACAAATTATTTTAGTTTCAAACAGTTGAATCTTAAATTTAAAGAAAGCACATTTTTCCTACTTATAAGCCACATTTTCAGCACTGGTTGAAAGGATAACTATTACATTAAAATGAAAAGAAATACATATACATTTGCAAATGAGGTTGTGGAATGATTACAGGGACATGAAAAAATACAATTTCGGATATTAGAACCATTCTAATGGTTGTCTTTGTGATTTACTCAATCAACTAAGCAAATCACCCTCACCAGCTATGCCATAGAGTATTGTCATCTCTGTTTTTTTTCTTTTGTGGCACACTACTTTAAAATGTTGCTGTAGACTTTATCAGCCAAGCTATTTTGAGTGACAGCAATTACCTAAAGACAGGGATTTTGAGCTACTCGATCATGAATAGT
>SNQN01002875.1:15669-31743 GCA_008642245.1 Bassia scoparia
TGAACACATCAGCATGGCAAGACCTATTCAATAATCACCACCTTATGCGTCGCTTTAAACCATCACAAACTGAAACCCTACCTAAATTCGAAAATCACTCAATGGAAACCAACCATCAATTCAATTTAGTCTTTCATTTTCAGATTTGGGATTTTTATTATAAACTCGAAAAGGCGTAACTACATGAATTACAACTTCAATAAATAAGTAAATCTTAGCCTATTTTCATGTATTTTTTTGATGACTACAACTTATGAAAAACCATGTCCAAAAGATGGTTAGAAGGTTTAGAAAAATTCCACATATGGTTCGTGAATGGTCATTGTTTTCTTGGTGGTTGTGGGCTTGCTTCCTTGTCTGCAGGTGTGCTGGTGCTGCTCAATGGAAACAATGGTCAATGTAGTGAAGCTAAGGGTAGTGAGGGAGTAATGTTCCTATGGTGGCTTGGTTAGTTTTGGAGTTAACAGTGTTAGCAAAAACCGTTAATAGGTAGTGGTTCGCAAAGTTTTCAAAAAAGTGGAGTGTTTTAACAACAAAAAAATGGGTAGTTGTTTCTAAAAAGTGAACAAGTTATGGTATTGTTGGCATTTCCTTATTTGTGACAAAAATGTCACGATGGAATAATATTGCGATCATAGAAGGAACACATAAGATATTAGATAAAGAAGAGAGAAAGAGAAAAATAGGGATGAAAAGTCGAACCATATGGGTTACGAGGTTTATTCCTTTGTCCATTATTAGGTTGATGTAATGAGAGATTTGATAAGATATAATAAAAACGTAAAGATGCCAAAGGTAGGAACTATAAAGAAAAAATAGTACCAAAAAGATGCAATACAAAACTTATATATGTAATGTTATATTTTATATCTACAACATAAATATTAAAAAACAAGATTGCCATGCAATGTTTCATGATTCCTTTCTCGTATAGCGTTTTTGATTATCCTTACTGATATAACCTGTGATTCGACAAATATCCTTAGCAGTCGCATTCATCGGCTCGTCGGGCGCCGGAAAGATTAAACTTGTGCGTGATAGAGACCATGGTCGGAGATAAAGGGATAATGGATATTCGCACAGGAGACAAATATGTAAAAGGTAATGTTGTAGTGACTTGGTGTAGATGATAACGAAGATCGGCCAGACGTGTATGTTAAGGTTTCGAGTTTACATCAATCGAGGGAAATGTGAGAATGAAGTGGTGAAGACTGAAGAGTTTGATGGTAAAGATCTACTTCCTAGAGATCTTCTGGAAAAAATAAAACCAAACAGGTTTCTCATTTAGTCTCTTAGATGAAATTTTTAAACCAAGGTTAAGGGGTTAAGGTGTCAAGCTTACAAAGGCTAAATAACCTTAGCACTAAGATGTGTTGGAATTTAAACAGCGCTGCCATGATAATTTGGTTCTAGAATTTACTATTGACTATCTACTAGTAAATCGCCCCCTTCTTCTTTCTTTCAAAAAAGGTCTTTCTTTGAAATTTAACAAGGGCTACACTACTCAACTAGTGTTACACAATCTGGTCGGTTGGCCCTTCAGGGAATCAGTTTTTTTTGGATGTAATAAATGTGTCACTATTTTACTTAGTAATGTTATTTACGGACTTTACTTTAAATCCTACGATTCCTTAACTGTTTCAAACTTAATCAACGGAACATGTCGGATTTTCTCTAGTCCTATCCTTGCAAACTCCATGTGATACTAAACTACTATCCTTAAATCCTCTCCCTCATAATCGCTTTGGACAAACGCCTTCTCTCTTCTGCTCTACTAGAATGACATGCTTCTTGTGAAAGAAGTTAACTCTTTACATAGGAAACATCAACGACTCTTAACTCTCTAATACGTAATGGATTCCACAGACCTTACCAAGCGCCCCGTTTGTTTATACGGAAAACATTCTCATGGCAATAATAATTCGGAGGGGAAAACTTGAATGGATTTTCATTTCAATTTGTAAGTATGGATATTGATTTCCTTTGAACCCAATTTCCTTTGTTAGTTGAAGGAAAGTTATAATCTCTCATCTTATTTCTTAGACCTCTTTTGCTAATTATGCGAATACTATGATATAAATTTTAAAATACAAAAATCATTACTCATGCATTCTAGTATTGTAATAGTTGAAATATATGAGTCATGCAAGATTATACAAACTTAACAAAAATCTTAATAATGTTAAAAATCACAATAATGTCATATTAAACAACCATAAAATCTAAAGCATATACTCCACCATACAAGATTATACTATCACAATATTAAATAACCATAACATTTAAAATTTGAGGGATTTTTAAAGTTGTCGATCCAAATCTTGCGTAGAGATTGGCTTTTGGTKAAAAATGCTTTTGCAGGCATTTCACGTTCCACTAGATATGCCCAATTAAAGTAATGGGTAATGCAAAAAATCAAGCTAWATATGATTACACATTATGAAATGCATTTTTAGAACAATGGTTTACACTTTCATAGCTTAATTATACACGAAACATAGTGACCCATTTACAATTTTTCGCTCATTTCACAAAATTGAAACCAAAAAAACATATGAAGTGTATTTCATACATGATTAAGAGAACAAGCATAAACAACACTCATAGTGAAAACTATTTTGAATAATCAAAATTAAATCATCTAAATATTTCATCCAAATTTAGACGAAATTATAGATTCTAATAACAATCAAATCAAATTCAATAATAAAAACGCGATTAAATAGAACTGAAAATGTRGATCAAAGTGCACGACCTTTCGACTTCACAATAAAATTGAAATTCAAATCTCATATATCAACAATAAAAAAAAAGAGAGATTCAGTTCATCAATAAAAAAGGGGAAGATTGAGATATTGTAAGGGYAGAGAGAGAAAATACCATGGTGAAGAAGATGAAGATAGTAAGAGAGAGAACGTTGTGAGGGCTGAGTATGTCATTCTTTTTGGAAAATGCAGCGRTCCTTCAATTAGCGAGGAACAAAACAACAAAATAAGCTATTATCGACCGCCCAAAACAAATAAAAAATGGTCGGTAAACATGTGGAAGTGGTCGGCAAAAGTTTTAGAGGAAAGGGTCGGCGACGAAGCAGTTCTTCGTTGCTGCTATTGCAGCTATTTGTTGTGGGGGCCGCAACAAGAGGCAACGAAAGAGAGAGGAGAGAGGTAACGTCCGGCAGCGGTGAGAGGCGCTGGCGATGCTATGCAAGGAAGGGAGTTTTATGGGTGAGTAGTTTAGAGGGAACTTCAATATTGGTAATTCTTTTAGAGGGAATACAAACTAAAGTAAAATGGTCAGATCTTTTTATTTGGGAAAACAAGATTACCGACCGTCAACAGTGTTTAATGCCACTTTGACGGTTGGTAATCTTGTTCCATAGTCAACGAAAATTTGACCACATTACCAATAATAAAACGGTCAGTAAAAAATGAAAATGGACGGAAAATCCCAAAAAAGTGGTCGGTAAATTGCGTCCTATGAAAAACGGTCGGTAATATGGCATTTTTCGACCGTTTTGTTAACGGTCGATAAAATCTGACGTTAATAACGCGGATTCTTGTTATGGAAAACGTTTTCCTTTGTAATGTAAAATAGTTTTCAGCCCATATTTTGCTTATTGGGCTGATTCAAAACAAACTCTTGAAATACTGGAAAATAGTTTTCTGGGAAAACACTTCCCCCAAAACAAAAAAAAAAACCTATGTTAAAGATTTTCTTGTGGTAGGCCTTGAAAGACAGAATAGCCTTTAATCAAAATTTGTTTATCAGGGGAGTAACTCATACGCCTAACTGTCCCTTTTGTCTTGGTACTCCAGATACTAACCTTCGAGCATATCATATACTAAGAGCCTTTGTTAGATCCAAACATAAATGGTAAAATTTAGTAGGGAAGGGAGAGTATAGTAGTGTAACGTTTAGTAGTTGGCTTAAAGATAATCTTTCTAGTGAAATGAAATGGAAGGAATTCCCAAGTAATTTATTTTTCAATTTTGTGTTATGGAGTATTTGGAAAAGGAGAAATGAATGAATTTTTAAAAGGGATGATGTGTTTGTTGATAATTGCATTGAAATAGCTTACAAAGGAAGTCATGAGTATTTCCACTTCACAAAAGATGATATTCCTATTAACCCAATTACCCAACCTGTCAATTTGGCCCAAGGGTAGTCTCCTCTAGTTGAGGGTATCGTCAAGATAAAGGTTGATGCTTCCTTGGGGATGAATAGTTGTGTGTGATTAATTGCAGGTAGAAAAAGGAATCACAAAGGAGAATGCAGAAACGATACATTCAGAGGATAAGGACTACAAATGCATATACTATTGAAGTTATTGCGATAAGACAAGGACTGGAGATGGCTATTGCTAATGGATGGCATGAATGTCAAACTATTTTGGATTGCAAGCAGGCTGTAACTATTGAGGTTATTTAAAACACATTTGTATTCAGATATTCTAAACATATTGATAGTTATTTTTGCATTAGATAAAAATGTTGTTTCGATAAAACTAGGTGAATATTTTAGTTAGTAAAACTGTTATAAATTGGTGTTGTTGTAATTTGTAAAAGAGAGCACGGAATATAAAGATATATTCATTTCCCTCATTTCAATATAATTTAAGTTTGTATCAGTGGTATTCGAGCTAAGTTGTTTTAAAAGAGCGAGAGAGAAAGTGTTATTAAACACATTATTTATCGATGGCCTCTGACACAAATCCCAATTTTGTCCAAGCAGCCATCCCTCACTTTGGTGGTCATTATGATCATTTGAGTATGTTAATGGAAATTTTTTTAAGCTCAAATGAATTTTAGGAGATTATAGAATCTGCAATTCCAAAACCAGTAGAAGGCACTACTCATTCGAATGTTGAGAAAAAGGAACTTGGAGCAAAAAATTTCCTATTTCAAGCTATTGATCAATCTATCCTAGAGACTATTCTTTGTAAAGATACGTCAAAGCATATTTTGGATTTGATGAAAAAGAAATATGAAGGCTCTGTGAGGGTGAAGGGAGCACAACTTCCAACCTTGAAAAGTAATTTCGATAGATTAAAAATGAAGGAAAACGAATATATCACAAGTTATTTTGCTCGTACAATTGAAAATATGCAACAAGATGCGTTTCCATGGAGAAATTATGACAGATATAGCTGTTGTAGAAACGATATTACAAACATTGACAAAAGACATTAATTATGTAGTATGTTAAATTCAGCAATCAAAATACATTGATGCTCTCTCAATTCACGAACAAAAGATGAACACGAATTCACCTAAAGAAGATCAAGCGTTACAGGCTTCTACCAATACCAAATTTAGTAACTTTAGAGGAAGAAGTAAGGGTCGAGGAAGAGGAATAGGTGATCGTGGATATAAAGATGATGGTAGAAATTACAAAACAAGTAATGACCATTAGCAAAATTGAGGTATAAATCTAAATTAAAAAAAACAATGATTGAATGTTATAGGTGTCATAAATTTGGTCACTATGCTTTGAATCTTACAGAAATAAAGTTACCCACAAATAATAGGGAAAAAAGAGAAAGTTCAAATCTTGCTGAGAACAAAGAAGTGGAAACATTATTGATGGCCGCTTAAGATAACATAAATCCAGACATCAACATTGGTACGTGGATAAGGTTGTAGTAACCACATGAGCGAATGTAAGTCATCTTTTTGATATTTAAATGAATATTTTCATTTTACAGCAACATTTGGTGATTGCACTTCAGTAAAGGTTATGGGTAAAGGTAATATAAAAATAAAAACCAAGAATGGTTAAATTGAAACAACTTCAAATTTAATTTACCTTCGAGACCTCAAATGTAATCTATTGAGTGTGGGGTAATTACAAGAAAAGGGTTATAAAATTACCATACAAAGGGGTGCTTGTAAAATATATTCTCCTACAAGAGACATTATTATTGTAGTAATTTCAATGAGCTCTAATAGGTTGTTTCCATTATGGCATTCATTCTTATTTTTTTGGCTAAATTAATAGATCCATTATGGTTTTGGCATTTTCACTACGATCATCTAAGCTTTAGCGGATTAAAGACACTACAACAAAATGAAATGGTGATAGGACTTCCCAGTATCACGATTCCCTCTCAAGTTTGAGGAATGTGTTGTTGGAAAGTCCTAGAGAAAAACATGTTTTGGAATTGGTACACTCATATATATATGTGGTCCCATAAATCCGTCTTCAAGTGGAGGCAAAAGATATGTGATTACCTTTATTGATGATTTTTCAAGAAAAACATGAGTCTATTTTCTACATGAAAAATCAGAAGATTTTACTACTTTTAAAAGATTTAAATCTATTGTTGAAAATGAATCCGAAAAAACTATGAAAACCCTCCAAACTTATCGGGGAGGCGAGTATTGCTCAAAAGAATTTGAAGTTTTTGCAAATAGCATGATATTCAAATAGAGCTTATAGCAGCATATACACCACAACAGAATGGTCTATCGGAAAAGAAAAATAGAACAATTTTGAATATGGTGAAAATTTTATAGGCCAGAGGGTAAATTCCAAAGACATTTTAGCCTGATGTGGTAAATTGAAGTGTTCATATTTTTAATCGTTGCCCTACTTTTGTTGTTTTTAACATGACTCCAGAGGAAGCATGGAGTAGAAGAAAACCATCCATTGATCATTTTTGAGTATTTGTGTGTATTGCTTATGCCTATGTTCCAGATGTTCAAAGAAAGAAACTCGATAACAAGGGTTAAAAGTGTGTATCCGTATGCATGATGAGATATCATCCATTGAAAAGAATAATACTTAGGAAATGTGTGATCTTCCTAAGGGACACATAAGCATAAGTGTGAAGTGGGTTTTTAAAACAAAATTGAATAAAGATGGTAAGGTAGACAAGTACAAGGCACGCTTAGTAGCTATAGGATATAAAAAACAATTTGGGGTTGATTATATAGAAGTATTTGCACCAGTTGCTGATCGGGCCTCGAGGTGTCGTTAACTCCTCATGGTTCGACAAAGTATAAACCCTTCTCGTCCTAACTCTACTTAAAATAGTAGTATTGGTAAGTCGGGGTCGAATCCTCGAGGAAGCAATGGTTGTGCCAAATTACAATCGAATCGAGTCACCAATATTTTTGGAAGTTTTGGTTTCAACTAAGTAATCTACGACTATCAACTAATAATAATTAAATTAAATAAGCTATTAAGACTAAATGAACAATAAGCTAAGAATAGAGCTAGGGTCGCGGAGTACTTGACAAAACTATCTTACTCTCATAAAACTCGGGTCATGAAAGGGTCAATCACCTTCCTTAGGGCCTATGAACCAACACTAAGGGTCACTCTCGCGCAACCTACGACACCGCTTACCCTATCTTGCCATGGGGGTCAGGATTAAGAACTCATCAAGTCTTCACTATCCTTATAGTAACTCTCGCGCACTACTAACATAACATAAGAAGCAACATGAAGGTGGCCAACCCTCACATCACTCATGAGGTAGCTTGAAGGTTCAACAAGCAAGTCAATCAATTCCATTCAAACACACATTTCAATCTAGCCATCAATTAAGCCAAGTATCCCCTCCCCTAGCTAAAAGTCTAGCCTAGTAGAGGCAAAATGAAAGAAACAAAAAAGTAAAACAAGAACTCAACAACTAGCATAAAACCCATATTTGCAATCAATTTAAATCAACAATCTGACAAGAGTAAAACAATCTAAATGCTATAGCTACAAAGGAAATCAGATAAAGAATTTGATTACCAAACAAATGAAGAATTTTTCATTGAAATAAACCAAGTATTGAAGGATTACAAGCTTTCTCCCTCTACTCTTTAATGGTGTTTCTTTTGCTAACTATCTAAAGGAAGAAGAAGGAAAAGTACTAAAACCTAATCTCCAAAATTAGAATGAATGAATGAGTTAATGTGTAGTAGGAGAGTAAGAAATTTACTACTTATACTTGTGGCAAATAATCACCCAAAATGGGAAATTTCACATCAAAGCGCAAGTACAACCGACTAATGAAGCATCAGCTCCAAATGGTGAAGCGTCCGCTTCAAGCCAATAATAGTCGAGTCCATAATAATACCCAATATTGAACCCTAGTTTTGATGAATAAATAACAAACGAAAAGCAAACTCATGTGATTATGAATGATGTGTGTGTTATATGTGATTTACTGGAAATAAGTTTTAAAAGTCTTAATGAAGTAAGGATCACCCAAGAGTGGAAAGGGATCTTCTGTGACTTTGAAGACTGAAGAGTTCAAGGAAGAAACTCAAGTGCAAGTAACTCGAGTCCCTGAGAGAATCAAGACTTGAGTTCTACTGGTGATTCGATATAAGAAGCATCAGGGTATAATAAGTTTAGAATTTTTATGTTATAGGCTTATTGTAAGTTTGACACTACTGTGTGTAAGTGTGGCTCAATAAAATATAAGGTATAAAATTGGGTTTAATGAATGGCTTTTATTAAAAGATATAAATTAAGGATAAGTATTAAAAAGATGTCTTTAAGCAATAAATAAATCCTAGGTAATGGATTTCTGAATAAAGTCTTTTTAATCCTTCCAGTTTTATCTTGTTAAAATTATTTTATGAAGATACCAATTTTATCTAATAAAAGTGGTTTTCGGCAAAAAGATTTTTGGTGAAAAATAACTTAAACTGATTTGATAAAATTAAGGAAACAAAGTCGAGTAAATAGCTAGTACGTGTGACTTGATCTTCAAGGCAAAAGTAGTTAAGAAATTTAAGGAACAAAACGGCTACATCTTACTGACTAATAGAACGTGGGAAAATGGACGTGCATGCCAAGTTCCACTAAGGCATGATTTCCTACTTAGTAGGAAGTGATGTGTAGTGGTCTTATTGCTTCCATTCCACGCACAATATTCACTTATAAATACAAAGAAGTAAATCGGCTTAACATACAATTGAGCATATAAAGAAAGTGAGTCATTCCTACAGACAAGTGCTAAAGAGTTTTTAGTTTACAAATCGAGTTGTAATTGCTTCAAGTAGTGTTGTTACTTGAAGAGGGCTTTTGGTTGTGAGTTAATCTAGAGAGGCTTGTAAGGGAGTCAAGCTTACAAGAGTATGAGTGCTCAACCAACAGAGGGGTTATTTGAGAGGCTTTCAAGTTCGAAAGGAACTTGAAAGAGGTCTTAAATTGTATTAGGTGTTGTTTTGTAAGAGTGAGGATCAGCTTGTTGATATCTTCACAAAACCATTGTGTAGAGAGTCTTTTTGTTGTTAAGAGTCTTGTTAGGGTTAGTTAGATTTAGGTGAAAGGATTCTTTTTGTTGACCCCCAATGATTGGCTAGATTAGTGTTCATAGATATATATATATTGCACATAACTTTGTTGATACTATTTGTACCATTATGAAGCATGAGCAGGTGAAGTGAACTAAGTTGCCCAGAATCGGTGAACTATTTGGGGTGATTGGACAGTACAGGAGAACAGCAGATGGCCACGTATATGTTCTTGCCAAATACTCATGGTTTTGGAAAGAATTAATTGAATATCCTTAATTGCTGCTAGTTGAGATATTGATGCAGTTCAAATTTCATACTTTGGAAAAAATCAACTTAGTTGGTCCAACCCACCATCACCTGCCACTTCATGTTTGGTAAGTTAGTGTATTTATGGGAAGTTATTTCCCTTTGCACTTCCACTTCTTTACTAACTGCCAGCTTTCCACTTTCCTTAACTCCTTGTTTGCTTGAGTATATATATCCCCTCTTTGTTTTTCTGCTCTGGTCATCACAACTCGAAACTCATCACTCTGAAGTCTCTGTTTTCTTCTCTCCGAGACGTCTCGATTTTCGTGTCAAGTTCGATCAAAGCTAAAAATTCTGTGAGAATGGGGTAGAAACCTACTGGAAAGGGAAAAGGGAAAGGGAAGAAGGCAACCGCAGTTCAATCGGAAGTAGTTGTGGCTACTGAACATTCAGAAACCACCATCGATATAACAAAAACCACAATTTTAGCTCCACCACTTCAAACACCCACCTAAACAATGGTACTCCAATGCTACTATGACAACCACCATGCATCCACCTCCACCACCACAAAATCAACCCAAAATTTCACCTTCACCTCAACAATCGATTCCACCACCACAAATCACCTCACCACCACCTCAAACCACAATTCCACCACCACCTCAAACCACTAATCCACCACCACCTCAACCTATAATACCATCACAACCCACAAACCCTAAAATCACGGAACCCACTCCTACTTCTCTCTCGGTTCAAAACCCTTGCTCGGAATCAAAGCTAGCTGAGGTTGAGAACATTGAGGGGGAACAAGGTTCTATTGCTAAGAATCTTACTGAGGATCTTGAGTCCGAGTTTCTAAAGCCTCCAAAGGATCAGGAGGAAGAGGAAGATGAGGGTGATGATGATGACGTAGTCGAGGTTGGCTCTCAGGTTGTTGCAGTTACTCAGGGTGCTGGAGTTACAGTGGTAGTGTTGAGAAAGTCTACCAGAGGGTCAATGGTCAAGATTGAGGACAAGGAGAAGGCAATGAAGGAGGCAGAACAGTACACTGATACCCCAAAGGGAACCAAGAGGAAGACACCTATTCCGCGGTCTGCTAAAGGTAAAACAGCTACTTCTCCTTCTACTGTTCAGTCTTCTAAGAAAGCTATTATGTCTGGTTGTGGTTGTGAAGAAGGTTATTGAGATATTCCTGCGTTGTGTGAAGTGAAACCAGTGTTAGAGTTTTAGGGCTGGCTGCATCATATTAGGATTGTTAAGAAGGCTTATGTTGAGCCTGTTAAGGAGTTTTATGCTAACTTGTTTCAATATCCTGATATGAGTTTAGTTAGTATTGTTTATGGTAAAGATGTGCATGTGTCTGTTTCTTCGTTGGCTGAATTTTTAAATGTTCCTAGAGATGGTTATGCTGGATATAGTGTAGATGGTTGGCATACTATTGTTGGTGTAGGTCATAATGAGATTATGAAGTTTCTGTTTGGGAAGGTTGTGAGGACTAGGGAAGGGTTTAAAACCACTAGTCTTAGGGAACCTATTATGAAGATTCTGCACTCGATTTGTCAGAAAGTATTGATTCCAAAGTCACAGGGTAAAGGGTCAGTTAGGATCATGGATATGTTTCTGAATTACCTTATGTTGAAGAATGTGAAAATTAACTTTCCTGCCCTAATAATTGAACACATGATGAATTACAAGAATGCTCCCTCTCACTCTCTAGCCTATGTGTCCCTTATCTCTGGCATCTTGATTTAGGAAGGTCACACTCTCAGTGATGACACCATCCCTACACAGAAGTTCTCTTTGAAAATTCTGCGCCAAAAGGGATTGGACATTAAGGGTGACAAGCTATGCAATGTTGGTGACTCACCAACTAAGAAGGAAAAGAAGGAACCTGCTGCTAAGAAAAGGAAGGTAGATGAGACCAGTACACCTACTGATCTCACTCCACTGTTTAACAAGATTGAGAAGCAGGATAAAACATTGGAGATGCTAGTGACTATGGTGCATGGCTTGACCACTTCCTTCACTAAGAGGCAAGGGAGTTTAGTGGAGAAGTTGAATGAGACTAGAAATTGGGTTGGTAGGATGAAGGCTGAGGGAACAGCAAGACAAGTAGCTGTTGGTACTGGTCAAAAGGTGGAGGCCACTCCTACTGTTCAGACTACTGATCTGCTGCTGCTGGACAGACATCTACTGCTGCTACTGGTCAGGGTTCTATTGCTAAGGGATCAGTTGCAAAGCAGTCTGAGGAAGGTAAAGAAATTGACCTCGAGGAATCCACCTACTCTTCTGCAGATGGAAGTCAAGATGAGGAAGACAATGATGATAATGATGATGAGGAACCTGAAGATGATGAGAATGATAAGGGTTCTGTTCCTGACGCTTCAAAGGATGAGATGGAGGATGAAGTGGATGATGATGACGAGTGATGATATGTTCTAGCTTTTGTTCCCCTCTCCTATCTTTTGAACTGTTTTTGGTTATCTGTTTTCTATGCCATTTTACTAGACTTTATTGATGTAATTTGGTTCTTATTTAACTCTGCTGAACTATTACTCTGCCTGTTTGGTTTGTTTAGGGATTGTGAATTGGGAAACTAACAGGCTTATGCAGATTATGGTATGAATTGGTAGTTGATGCTACCCTTGGGTTGAAAACATTATCTTGTGCATGTTCTTATTCTGTGAATGCTTTTTAATGATGCCAAAGGGGAAAAATAATTAGAAGTTCTGGAAGCCTTTGTCTAGGTTAGATCTAGTCAGTTTACTATAGCTGTAGTTTAATATAGTTGAGTCAAATAAAAATCTGGATGATTCTCTTAAAGAATGTGATTTTGGATAGTTTGTTTTTATTGCTTTCTTAGGAAATAACCAAGTTAGTTGGTTGTTTCACTTAGAGTCGAAAAAATAAAAAAATTGAAAAAGACAAAAAATAGTCCCATTGAGATAGAGTTGTTTTTGCATATAACTTGTTGTTTGCAGGAACTTCTCACAGGGTTTGTCATCATCAAAAAGGGGGAATTTGTTGAGTTACCTAGTGTTTTGAGTGATGACAAACAGTTGCAAAAACAGGTACATCGATCTGATGAATACAGCTGGTTTGAATAGGTGAGATACTGTTCTTGGTCACTTGAAAGATAGTGACATGTATGCTAACAAGTTATATTGTGCAAATTGCTATATGTGTTTGGCATACAGGAATTCCAACTATTGAAGCAGAAAGTCCTTCGAGGAAGACTCGAGAAGATCAAGATTATATTGAAGATAAAGGAAGCTTCGAGAAGTTGAAGAACATTGAAGATTAGTTCTAAGATTAGAATCAGTCTTTCTGTTGTATTAAGCTCATGAATGTGTTTGTTGCGTGCTTGTATTATTGGTTGATGGCATTGGGCTTTGAACTTTCTCTCTTAGAGGTGAAGGCAACTAAAGCAGTTGGTTGGTTGACTTTGACCCTACCAGTTGGGGGAACAGTTGTACTGTTGTCACAACGCGGATCATCTTGTCGAGCAAGAAAAGATTTTTGGAAAGTTTTCTTAAAAATATTTTTTAGAAAGTTTTTCTTAAATCGGTTTTATGCAACTTCAAAGATGATCTGGTGGGAATATATGTTTCGATATACAGTAAATTCTTAAGATGCAATTAAAGTAACATAAGATATTATATCATCTAAGTATAGAATAACACTAGTAGAAAAAAGCAAATTTGCTGCTCTTAATTTGCTGCATATTTAGTGATATGCAGCAAATAATAAACTTCATGGTCTATGATATATATAGGAAATTTTGCGAATAACCCCCACACTTTATAGCCTATTTATGAATTACCCCCAATTTCATTTGAAATTAAAAATAACCCCCACACTTTGTCCAAGGTTAATGATATTACCCCCATTTCCCTTATCTCCGTTAAATCTTAACAGAAAGCCTCTAAGGGTGGGCCCCACACTCATTTCTATTTAATCCCCTCCAATTCAACTCTTCCTCTCTCTCTGACTCTCAACGGCTAATTTTTTTGCCATTCCTTTCAATTCACATCAATTGCAACATCCATATCCAAAATTCAGCAACAACAACATCCATAATTGAAGATTCAAGGAGCTTAAATTAATCAGGTATGAATTGCAATTTAATTTGTTCATTTGTTATGTATTAATTATTGGGTTTTTTCTTCAATTGCAAATTTCTAAATTAGGGTTTCTCAATTGAAGGAGGATGGTTGTAGTTAAGTGTCATTGTGGTATTCCTGCTCGACTTTCTCGTTCGTGGACAAGGTTAAATCTTGGTAGAAGGTTTTACTCATGCAAATTCTCTCATGCCAAAAGTGAGGGATATTGGTATTCGGATTGGGCTGACAGCAATCAAGAAGAGTGGCAGAGAGTTATCATCAATGACTTGATGTTGGAGAAGAAACTGGTTGAACATGAAGTGGCTTTGTTGAAGGCTCAGTTGGTTGTTGATGATGTCAATGGGATGAATAGGGGTGGCAGGAGGAACAATGAAGCTCAAGGTTCAAAGAAATTGGGTTTTTTTCCTGGAATCTTTGCTGGGTTTGTAATGTTTTTAGTGTTGTGTTTGGTAATTGTTGCTGTAATGTAGTATGGTTGTTTTTAGCTAATTATGTATTTTGGAGATGTAACAATGTAGTTGAACTTATGTTGGTTGTTTAAATTTTAGTTTTAATGGTTGAACTTAAGTTGTAAGTTGTATGGGTTAAGTATTTCATGAATAAATTGACTTTTTTTGTTCCAAAATACAAACTTGAAACATTGTATTCATGTTTTCCAAAATACAAGGTTTAATCACTGAATTCATGTATACCAAAAAACAGACTTACTTCAAACATCAATGACCTAAACTTGTTCCAAAATACATACTTTAAACATCTCTCAAATTACCCCCAAAATACAAATTGCAATTACTGAACTGTCAATGTGTTTCCAAAAACATAACTAACTTCATATCTTGAGAACAGAGTGTCTAATGGCTATGTTGAGTACAACAAAATGACCTAATCTAAGAGATACATGCCCATATCATAAGTCAGTGATTTTCCTGGTGTTAGGCTTGGCTGCTGATTTCCCTTTTTTACTTGTGGTAGTAGTCTTTTGGTTTTGTCCACTTGTAGAAGCTTGACTTTATATTGGTGGGCCTCCTGATTGTTGTTGTGTAGTTGATGCATTGACTTGGGTGGATGGAGGATCATAAGCCAGCTATTTTCAAAATAAAAATATGTTAGAATTTGACATTGCAAACAACCAAAATTTCCAAATTATTAAAAGTGTGGCTTATGTTTACCTTTTGTGCCCTCAATTCTTTTTTCTTTTTGTTAGCCACAATCCAAGGGTCAGTTGATGTTGGTCTTCCTCCTTGAGTTTGTGGTGTATTTGCTGCAACTTCCTTTGGACACTTATTCTTTCTATGTCCAGGAGTCCCACAGTTAGAACAAGTGTACTTTTTCACTGGCTTACCTTCTTCCATCTCCCCTGGCTCAAGTTTCCTCTTCTTTTCACTGGGCCTACCAGKCATGATTCTGATGGTTGGAGGCAATGGTTGAGGGTAGTTAGTTTTGTCCCAGTGATCTGAACCAGGCATGGGGTTTATTGGATGCTCATATGACAGTAGGTATTTGTCTCTACTGTAACATTCATCTAAATAGTCCTCTGGTCTAGATCCCTTACTAACAATGCAAGACCATGCATGGGAACATGGTATCCCAGTGAGCATCCAATGATTGYAACTGCAGTGCTTGTCACCCAATGAAACCACAAATCTATCTGTAACTGTATCTACCTCCCAATGATCCATCCTTGAGTGTATAGGCATGCTATCCTTAGCTCCTTGYTTGACCCAACCCAACACTTTGTCAATATATGGCATGTATTTCCCTGTATACTTCTGTGCCCSATCCMATTTGTCAGTCATCCTGCTCATAGTGTATCTCCTAATCCATTCCAAGCAGGTTAAGATGGGCTTGTCCTTGCCTCTTTGATAACTGCATTAAAGGTCTCACACATGTTGTTTGTCAACATGTTTGACCTCGCAGTTGTGGTGAATGAATGTCTTGACCAGTGTTTGGTTGGGATTGCTTTTAGGTAATTGTATGCTGGCTCATAAAGAAATCTAATAGCTTCTAGTTCCTTTTCAAATGCACTYTGTTCCAATTTCATATGTAACAACAAACATAAATAAATTGGCCCWGAGAACTTTCATAAATAAATTTMATTAATAAATTGGCCCAAACAAATTTCATAAATAAATTTCATAAATAACTTTCATAAATAAAAAATTTGATGCAAAAGTTTATAACATATATGAATATGAATAGATAACTTGTTAGAAAATTAACCTTGGTAGTGGCTTTAGCTGCTCTCCAAAAGTACTGCTTGAATGYTGAACTACCAAACTTTAACTTAAAGTTGGCCCAGATGTGTCTAACACAATACCTGACATYATCTTTTGGAGCCACGGAAGAAATTGCATCTAGTAACCCCTATTTCAAACACAATTTGAGTGAAACAATTAGAAATTAGAGGAAAAAAAGGTAAAAAAAAGGTAAAAAAAATTAGGAGGCAATCTAACCTT
>SNQN01002875.1:51905-64479 GCA_008642245.1 Bassia scoparia
GCGTTGACCTTTTATTTCCCTTCAAGGGTGATGTGGCAATTCGGGAAAGTTCAATTTATTCTCGCTGTTGACACGATTCGTCCTGAGGACAAGCGTTTGCATTTGGTCAATGCAATAGAGTAAGAGAAATACTAGGAATCTCATTCTACACTTGAGGTGACCCCACTTGCTCGAGGTGACCACAAGATTTCTGCTCATTACTGTGTCTGGATGAATGTCAAAGATGTGATGAGTCGTGCTGAGGCAAGACGTGCGGAGAAGAAGGACCATTACAAGAGTAAGAGACTGGACAGTGAGTCTATTGAGACCCCTGCTGCTAAGTCTAGAGCTATTTCTGCTAAGGATAGACTTGGTCCAAAGAAGGTGCCCGTTTGGAGTAGGCTTGAAAGACTTCCTCCTTTGAGGATTGACTCAAATGTTGTTGAAAGAAGACTTGGGCCTAAAGATATGCTTGGAGGGGATGCTAAAGGAAAAGGGAAGGGTGTTGTGGAAGACAGACCCGACACAAATGGGTGAGGAAGCCTAAAGATGAGAGCTCGTGTGCAAAGAAGGATGATGTCAAGGAGCGAGAAGAGGAGAGGAAGGAGTGATTGCCTTTTTCCACAACTCTTGTTTATTTTAATGTTTGTTTTATTAATGAGCTAATAAAGTGATTAGCCTGCGAGACGCTTTTGCATGTAATAAGTGAACTTGGAACTTGAAGTTTCCTTTTGTGTCGTAATTGCTCAATTTTAATTACAAGTAGTAATATATTACAAACTTGCATTGCTTTTTATACATTGTTTTTACTTTGAGCATGATGAAGAAACTTCGTCCAATTGCCGCTTAACCGTTGTTCACTTGCTAATCCTTAAACAAGTAGGGCACTTGTTATTGTGGTCGAGCCCTAAGGCGAGCCTACCAATGAATCCCATAAGGAATTAACCCATCTGTAGTTCTGATGCATGATGCTATTGTGTTGCTGAGACGCGGTGCGCGTGTATGCCTCAGACGTAGTACTTCTTGAGCTGGTCTAAGTTGGTGAGGCTGTAGAAATTATCACCATTTGTGTCCATTAGTTGAATTGCCCCTTTTGGTAAGATCTTCTTGACAATGTAAAGACCTTCCCAAATAGGACAAAAGTTGCCTCGAGGATCTAGAGCTGTTTTGCGAAGTGCTTTAAGAAACAAATCACCTTTCGTGATGCCTTGTGATTTGACTCGCTGATTGAAGTATCGTTCGACCCTCTTTTGGTATGCTTGCACGTGATTTAAGGCTGCTAGCTGTTTTTCGTCGAGCAATGCTACCTCGTCGAATCTCGCCCTTACTCATTCTGCTTCTACGAGTTTACTTTCTAGGACAATGCGTAGCGACGGGATCTCTAGCTCCACAGGATGAACAGCTTTGGCACCATAGACCAGTGAGAATGGAGTAGCACTCATTGAAGTGCGAATAGAGGTCCTGTAACCCCATAGAGCGAAGTGTAGCTTTTGCGGCCAATCTCAATAATTTTCCATCATCTTAGAGATAATTGTTTTGAGATTTTTTTTAGCTGCTTCAACTTCCCCATTGGCTTGAGGTCTGTATGGTCATGACTTATGGGTACGGTTTGAAAGTGGGTACGGTTGTCACTAATGATTTCATGAGGAACCCCATAGCGACAGATGATGTTGTTTTCTATCAATTTTGTCACGTGCTTAGCCTGTAGCTTAGCATATGACGATGCTTCGACCCACTTTGTGAAGTAATCTATGGCCACAAGTATGTATTCATGACCTCCTTACCTGGGCGGCGTAATCGTCCGTATTATGTCTATCCCCAATGTAGAGAAAGGCCATAGAGAGAAAAATGTGGATAGGAGAGACGGAGGAACATGTTGCGCATTGGAGGTTTTTGGCAAGTGTCGCACGTACGAACGTATTGCATGCAATCCCTTTCCCTGGTGGTCCAGTAATACCCCAATTTGATGATCTTAGAGGCCAGGTGTCACAGTCCTAGCGTTTTGACGCTAGAGCATGCGGAGCGCTTTAGCCTTGGAGGCGAAAGAGTAAGCCTTCTTGCGGAAATGGGGCCTCACGAGCACATAGCAACGTGAGGCGATTCTCTATTGAAATGGGCGTACGGGCGCTTGGGACGGTCGTCTACCTCAAAGCGGGCCCAAACGGGTTTCGGACTCGAGAATTGTATTTGAGTTTGGGACTTTGGGATTGGAATGCTAAAAATGTAATGCAAGCACAATATCTAAAAAGGCTTTAAAGCATTAAATCATTAGCATGGGTAGGAGGAATGCTTGTGTGAAATATTCTTCTCATATATCACCATCTCCCTAAAGAGGTTAAATTAAATGAATACATTTGCCCCTAGGAGTCACCCACAGAGGACTTAGACCGTAATGCATCTAAACACTTAATTCTAAGGCGCTTGTGGGGGCGACGCGCAGGAAGCGCCCTCAAGGCGAGACTCTAAACTTAGAAAAATAAATTAAAAAAGGGTTGGGCCCTAACACCAGGAGCCTACTATTCATGTAGGTGCCACAGATTCCTACGTGGACGTGCTCCATGACTGTTTTGCTTAGTTGTTGTGTGATGCAAATTAGGTGGAGACCATTATAGTGGCGCTTGTAGAGTTCTCCACCTTGAAGTAAATCCTGAGATGCGAGACGCCTCAGAACCCTTTGTTTCTTTTTGGTTGCACTAGAAGGATATTCGCCCGTTTGTAGGTAGTCCTTGATGTCTTTGTACCATGGCTCTTCTAGATCGAGGTTGGGCACCCCATTTGTTTTGTCCAAAGTGCAGACGTATGTTGGTTCTTATCTTCGCTCAATGACTAAGGGCATTTGGTTCACTGAACTCGGAATTCGCACCATAGATGTGAGCTTTGCTAATGCATCTACAAACTGATTGTCTTCATGTCGTAGGTAGGTGTATTCGACTTCGTCTACCTGAGATGCAATGTTCTCAAGATAGGACTGATATGGAGCAAGGCTTTCACTTTATACCTTCCATCRTCCAAAAATCTAGTTTATGGTGAGTGAAGAATCACTATATACCCGTAATCTTTTAACGTTAAGTGCAACGGCAGCTTGCARACCCAGAATGCATGCTTCRTATTCTGCGGCGTTRTTAGTGAYGTCGATGTCGAGTTTGACGAAAATTGGGGTGTGCTCCTCTTGTGGTGAGATTAGAAGCACTCCAACTCCACATCCTTTTTTATTAGATGCACCATCGAAGTATAACGACCAACTATCTTCCTCGATCATCATAAGTTCYTCAGGAAGGACTTCGTCTRGAGAGTCTGCTAAAAACTCGGAGACGATACTACCTTTGTTGGCCTTTTGAGGCACGGACTTAAGGWTAAATTCRGCAAGCATAACCATCAATCTAAACATGTGTTCRTTGACTGYTRGCTTTTCAAAGAGGTATTGTAGARGATCCCCTTTGCATMCKATGTGTATGATATGTGTGAGCAAGTAATATAGAAGCTTTCGTGATGCCCATACTAAAGCCAAGCATAATTTCTCTAGGGCAGAGTATTGTTCCTCGTATTGAATGAGCTTCTTGCTAAGGTAGTAGATTGCTCTTTCCTTGCTGTCGATTTCTTGAGCAAGCATTGCTCCAACGGCGGTGTAAGATAGAGCCGTAACGGATGCCCAGGGCGAGTAGGAGCTAACACAGGACGATTGGTGAGATATTTCTTGTTCCTGTCAAAATCTTGTTGGAAACTATCATCCCATTTCTTAGGTGCACCTTTCTTCAGTTTCTTGAAGATGGGTTCACATACCATTGTGAGCTTTGATACGAACCTGTTGATGTACTGGAGCCTACCCAAGAACCCTTGGATCTCCTTTTCATTTTGCGGTGGCCTTAGTGACATGATTGCCTTGTTCTTCGTTGGATCGATCTCGATGCCTCGAGAGTTGATGATAAAACCTAAGAGCTTGCCTGAAGTGTCTCTGAATGCGCATCTTTGCGGATTGAGACGCACGTTGAATTGTCGGAGTCTCTGGAAGAACTTACTTAGTGCAAGAGTATGTCCTTCGCGGTGTTTTGACTTGACGATCATATCGTCGACATAGACCTCTACTTGTTTGTGTATCAAGTCATGAAGCAGAGCAGTGGAACCTCGTTGGTATAAGGCGCCTGCATTTTTAAGACCAAAAGGCATCACAGTGTAACAATATAGCCCTCACAGAGTTGTGAAGATTGTCTTTTCCATGTCTTATTCGGCCATTTTGACAAGATTATAACCCGCATACCCATCCATGAATGAGACCAAGGCATCATCTGCGGTGTTGTCTACGAGAACGTCTATGTGTGGTAGAGGGAAGTCATCTTTCTTACTTGCATTGTTTAAGTCACAAAAAACTACACACATTCGAACTCGTCCGTCTTTCTTAGGTACGAGAACCACATTTGCCACAACAAGAAAATAAGGTTTGGGCGACCGACGTTAGCGACCAATTTTCAGTCGCTAAACGGGATTAGCGACCGATTTTTCGATCGCTAACTTCAGTCGCCTTTTTTCGTCGATAAAAAAAACTTAGCGATCGATATCGGTCGCTAAGGTTTAGCGACCCGATTTTTATTGGGAAAAGAGACGAAAATAGAGGAAAAAAATTTTACCGCCGCAAAATTGTCGCTGAATGGATATTAGCGACCAAAAATCGGTCGCTAAATATTTTTCCCTCTAAAGATTTGGAAAATGAAAAAGAAATTATCGATCGAAAATCGATCGCTAATAAGGCTTTAGCGACCGAAAATCGGTCGCTAATTTCTTTTCCCTCTAAAAATGGAGGGAAATAGTATTTAGCGACCCGAATTTGCTTTCGCTAAAATAAATTTCCAGCTTTTTATTAAAAAAATATTGGTTGGGCTTTTTTCACGTTTTTTTTTTTCTATAATGTTAATATAAAAGAAATAAATTAAATATTAACGAACAATAGAAATTAAATATCCAAAAATAAAATTTTTATTTAACATTCCAACTTCTTACAAATTAAACATATTATGGAATAGGAGATTCTCACTATTAGCTATGTTTCTAACTAACTATACATCTGGAATACCCAGCTCATGCTTCTACCAAACAATATGATGCATGGACAGAATCCAATACTTACTCATAATATACTCTTTAGGTCCCCAAAAATGTTATTCACATTTTCACATATTGGGAAACCACACAATGGACGGGGACAGGAGCTGCAACACTAGAGAGAAAAAAAATATTAGATCCAACTCTTCATTATCAAAGATGCAATTAGAAAACCAATATGAACAGAAGAAACCAGGGCCAGATTAAAGAGCAGCAGTTAAGAAGTTCATGACATTATCTACTCGACACTATTTTCTAACAAGAACTCACAATGCGACTAAAAAGCAAAGGATATCTCAAATCATCATCAGCCATTGGTCAAACACCATTCTGTCCACCCAAAATTAAAAATAAGCGATAAACAAGAATGCACCAAAACCCAGTATTAACATGAATTAAGCTTCAAACTCAGCAAAAGATGGTACCAGTTAACCTGCACAATAGAAAGCAGTGCAAGCCCAAGCAAAATTATGTACTTGTTTAACAGGTTAACAAATTAGCAGAAAGAGAAACGAGAAAAGCGAAACGAAAGGTTTTTTTTTCAAGCACTGCACAATAAAAAGTGCAAGACAAGCACAAATTTGCATTCTTTTTAACAGGTTACAAAATTACGAGAAAGAAGAAGAGAAGAGAAAACGCAGAGAAAGAGAAACGAAAAGGTATTATTTCAAGCCTGCACAATAAAAGTTACAAAGTCCCAGCACAATATATTTTTCCATTTTTGGAATGTTTATTTTCTCCCCATTGTCTCTTTCCATTCAAAAGGTTTATCAAATGGTAATTCTACGAGAGAAAGAAGAAACGATGAACTGAAGGACAAGCATAATCAATGTAGTATAACTAAACAAGACACTCATACACATTAATATAATGATAGTACGAACCAGCTGGTTAAGAGTTAAGACGAGGAATTAAACACTTTTTGCATACAAATTCCTAGCAATATAGCTTTGCATATTCTATATCAAATTAAATCAATGAATGAAATAAGAATAATATTGTTGCCTTTGTTTACCAATGTCCTTGCCAATTTAATTGTTTTCAGGGTGATGGCAATACCTAGCAGCAGTGTCACTGAAAGAGGTGCAGTAGATTTGGCCTCTGTACTACTTTCGTTGCACCTTATATGCACATACAAGCCTGAATTCATTTGAACATTTACCTGAGGTTCCTAATCACAGTTGTTCATGAGTCATTTAACTCAGATTTGTATGACAACCTTCCCTGAGCCTGGCTACATCAACATGTGCGCATCCCTCTTACTTCCAGCACAGTTTACGAAATTCTGGTAAAGCAAAAATAAATTCGTCATCATAGTTGATACTTGATAGAATAATTTGCTTAAGAAATTGTTAAGGAAACAACATTCTCCAAAGTATTTGACAAGCTTACCTGAACTTTCATGCACATACCTTTGATTGTCTACACTCTGCATATTCAGCTTGTAAGTAGATGATCTCTACAACTGAAACATTTAACCAATATAGTGCTAACCTAAACATCACATACAATTTTCTTCCTGCCTTAACCTCACATGCCAATCAAGTGCCCGACATATGGTCAGTGGAAGCATTTTCTTCCACCAGCCAGTCAACAACAGTTTCAATCTGCAGAAAACAGAAAATAAGAACACATCAGCAAGTATAATGCTACGATGAACCAAAACCAACTCATCAAAATACTAAGAAAATATCACAGATTCACAGATTATGATGATAGAAAGATGAGTTATATTAGTCTATTTGAGTGGTGCTCTGTACCTTATTTGTGGAGAATAAATAATTTGGTTGAAAGAAACAAATGGTTCTCATATATATAGGAATTATTTCGAAAAACTACCCTGTGTAACCAACTTTTTTCAAAAAAAACTACCTTATAAAAACCCTTACTGTGATGAACTAGAAGAAGGATAAAACAAGGAACTTGTCAATTGAGCGAAAGCCTTGCAAAACATCCATGAGAGGGGTAGATATCTCTTTGAGCTTTAACAAATTTAAGTGTTCAACTCTGAGTACTGCTAAAACTAGTTACAATGTGTGCAATATAGTATAGTACTATTTTAATCACTGAAATAAACATGCCATACCCTATCTTAACTAACAACTAAATTTATTGCAATGTTTTCTCATGACATATGAAAATAGCCCAAGACAAGGTCTGTTCAATAGGTCTATTCAATAGGGACAGACGGCAACTTACCAATCTGTTGATGATGACTCTACGTAATCCCTATGATATATAACCAATAACTTCTGATGAAGGACCTGAAGATTAAAAAAATATCTGTTACATATATGTGTTATTGATGTTAATCTCATCAGGATATAGATATACACATAAGGCAATAATATGTTACCACTTCAGAGATTTCTCTTTCTTTCACGATTGTAGACTCAATATCCTTAATATATGGACACTCTGAATCGGGCAACATAGGCTGATGTTGGTCCCCCTTCTTTTCCAAAACCTAAATACAAACACTAAATTTAACAAAGGATGATAAAGTAAAGATGGGATTATCATGGTTGCAATATTTTTAAACTTTAGCCATTTACAATTATACACCTCCACTTGAGACGTTAGTGAACAGAGATTTTATTTGCATGACATGACCATCGATGAAGAAAAATCAAGTACCAAAAAGTTTTTTTTTTTAAAAAAAATAATCTATTTTCACCTAGTAACACATGTCGTAAGACCCTAAAGCAGATACAGAATTTTCACCTGGTAACACATTCCATCGGTCCCTAAAGCACATACAAAAGCATTTTCTCACAGATCAGAAAAGAATGCAACTTTTACTTTTGGAACTATTTTAAGTTTCATTACCATAAGTCCATAAGAAAGAAACAGTGAGACTGGGAGGATCCTAATCATTTGTTGCTGAATACTAATATGAACTGATTCTTAGGGCTACATTTATAACTCTTGTCCTCTACATTTCTATTCAGAACATTTGGCATGGATGATCAAAGGTTTGGGCCAATATAGAAATAATCAAAGGTTAATATCTCAAATCATGATTTAATTCAAGGAATTAAAACTGAAAATTTAGCTAACATTAAAGGAGAATTGAAATACCTCAAAGAGTGTRAATACAACTCCTAAAATCGAGCCGAAATTCCAGAAAAATCCTCGACCAAAACAAGCCTCCAAATCATACCATTGTTGAGCCGAATTCCGCCCAGATTCGAGCTTCATTTGAACCAGAAAATGTGAGCRAAATTGCTCCAAAAAACGCAACTCATTTGCGCCCTACAAGCCCACAAAAATCGAACCTAAAGAACTCCTCCAAAATCAAGCAAAATAGCAACAAGTCTTGAGTTATTGTTGAGTCTAATTAGGGTTGAATTAGACACCAATTTTCGAGCATAAGCAATTAAAAACAAGAACAGCAGCAATTAAACACTAACCCCCTAATAAAATGCAATGAACATGAACCCTAATCCCCTAAAAATTCCAAATAAAATTTAAAATCAAAATCTTACCCTAAATCTGCGTAAGGAGTGGCGTGAGTAGTGGGGTTGGTGTCGAATTGGGCGTCGCTGGAGAAAGAGGGAGAAGGAGTGGCGAAGCAGTGGGGTTTTGAAGGAAAGAGGAAGGGAGAATGAGGGAGAAAGGGAGAAGGAGTATCGGCGAGGGAGCAACAGCGACGGTGACGGCGACGAAGCACTGACGGAGCAACGGTGACGGCGAGGGGGTTTTGTCGAGTGAGAGGGAGAAGGAGGGGCGAGTGTCGAGTGAGAGGGGGTTTGGGGTTTTTTTTTGGTGATTTGTCGAGTATGGCGAGTGAGAGTGAGAGAGGTTTTGTCACGTTTTTATTTTTTATTTTTTTGGGTGTTTATTTCGGTCGCTAATTTTTTTAGCGACCGATACTTCAGTCGCTAATTTTTTTTACAGGCAAAGCTCAACCCGCCTTTGTTTATTGTCTTAGCAACCGATAAATAATCGATTGCTAATAGGCCCTTAGCGACCGATTATTCGGTCACTAATTTTTGCGACCGAATAATCGGTCGCTAACGGTCGTAATAGCGACCGACTAAAAATTGGTCGCTAAATGCAGTTGCCCGAAGACAAATTTCTAGTAGTGTGCTATCCATTGAGGGTAAATTACGACCTTAATGAAGCCTGCATTGTGTTGTTTGATGACTTCCTACTGAATGTAAAAGGCAACATTCGATTTCATGCGACGGATCTTTTGTTTGACTGGCTTTGCCCCCTCTATGAGTGGAATTCTGTGTTCTGCGATATTTGGATCAATCCGTGGCATGTCTTTATAGGACCAAGCGAAAACATCCCGGAACTCCTTCAATGTTGCAACCAGTTCATCCGTTTCTTGCGGACTTAGTGTTAGACCAATCTGTATCTCCCGTGACGTGTCGTTTTCGAAGATGTCTACCTTTTCTGTCTGCTTGATGACGAAATTTTTTTTTCGAGCTCTTACATTGCCTTTATTAACTCATTGTTGTATTGTTTGTTTTCGAGTTGTGAATTAAAGCAATCATAAGAAGGAAAAGAGAAGTAAGCAGAAAGGAGCATGTTATTAACCTCTGAAAAGAGTACAGATAAGTTTTTCTCCGAAGAGACTTAATTGACAAGGGAGAGGGGGATACTAGGCTCCTTGACAAACTCAAGAGGACAATCCCTAGTACTTGCTATCCTAGCTTCTACAACACTAGACTCACACTCAGTCTCAATTTCAAAATCCTCGAGCATTGGTCCTTCGCCCATGGTGCACTTGGTGACCTTGCCTCTTGGTGTATTGACCTTCACGGTTTTGCGTCAACCATGAACTGAGCCTTCGACGGGTGTGATGAGAGTGGTGGGGTCGAATGCTTCCTTGGTCATTTCCATGAGAACCTATTATTCAGATAGAGGGGTGATTTCCTGACCAAACTGGAGTCCCAAACCTTTTGCTTCAAGGCCATCTAAGGTAGATGCCTTTCTTGTGGGGACAACATACCCGTCTACAAAGTTGCAATCGCTGAAAATCTCGAGCCCTAGATACTTTTTTCCATCCATTCTCGTGATGTGCTCCGAGAATTGAAAGAATAGGAAACTCATCCCCTTTCTTGATGAACTATACATTAAGAGTAAGTAGATATGGACCGAGAGTTATGTTGCATCCGTCCTTCTTCTTAGAGACCTTGTTGCGTATGAACTCCAAACGCTTGTTACGGGAAGGAATGTATCCCAGACCGAATCTGTCATTCTTCGGTATGGGTTTCTGAAAGGGAGTTGCCTGTGCTTAGTGCAATTCGTGTGTCATCCCTGGGAAGTGCCCCTTATCTCGTAAGAGTGCATTGACCACCAAGTTGGAATGTGTATGGAAGTCAAATGGGACCTTGTCTTCTTCCAAGACTGCCACAGTAAAACCTAATAAGTCTTCGTCGTTCTCATCATGCTCGACATGGATTATGGGTTGCTGAATTGCTTCGATTCTCATAGGAGATGGATCGATGGTGGTGGGCTCACCTTCTAGAATGAATTTCACCTATTGGTGGAGTGTAGAAGGGACGGATCCTGGCTCATGAAGCCGTGGTCGTCCTAGTAGTAAGTTGAAAGTCGGCTTGATGTCAATCACATGGAATCGGACCCTTCTTTCAACTAGCCTTGTAGTAATGTTGAGCCATATTGTGCCTAGAGTGTCCCTCTTTCTATTGTCATAGGCTAGAATAGATAGATTGTGAGGTTGCATCTCACTTTGATAGATATCCAGCTTCTGTGCGGTCCTTAGTGGGCAAACGTTAATTGCAGAGCCGTTGTCTACTAATGTCATAGGCACATGGAGATTCATGTAGATGACATTAATGTAGATCGAGATCTTTGGTATGCTCGCTGCCTTCCGTTGGGAGATCCTCTTTTGGAAAGGTAATAAAGGAACATAAGAGTCCCGTATGACTAATCCCACCATTGCTTCGGGAGTAGTGTCATTAGGCACATTCATTCGAGTCAGTGCCTGGAGAAGAGCATGGCGATGACTTTTGGAAGCCATTATGAGTTGCCATATGTTCACATCGGCCTTTATCTTCTTCGATTGTTTGATGATGAGATTCTCTTCTTGTGGAGGAGGTAGAGGATGTGGTGTCACTTGATCATTTGGTTGGTCGGTGGGAGCGTTGAGTCGACCCGATCTAGTGAGAACCTGAACCTCCTCAGACATGGAGGAAGGTGCTGGACCATAGAGGGCTTCAAAGACTGCGTTCTCTTCCTGGAAGGTAGTATTGAACGTATTCTGAACATCCCCGTTTATGTAAACATTTTCATCATCGCTATCCCATATGTCGTTGACATGATGGAAGAGGTGCGACACGACCTATTAAGGAAACGAGTGTCTCATTGGTGCAATTAGGAGTAGGGCCTTTTGGCGTAATGAAGCCAATTTTCTTAAGGTGCTCAAGGGCTTAGGCATAGGKCATGCCTATCCTAGTGTATTTGYGCTTGTTAYGAATTAYRRGTGCCTTCACCATAGTCTTGATTTTAAGAGAATCATCGATCCTCTTCAATGCTTTGTTCATGTGAGAAGTGATGACCTCCACCATATCARTAGTTGGCTTTGGTTCAGTGTCATTCTCACTAACTRGTTCTTGCAAATTGTTATCTAAAGAAGTTACTTCTCCCTTGGACAGAACCCGGTCTACATAGTGCTTAAGGATGCCATGGATCACTTCCTCAAGAATTTCGAGGACTTGGGTGTTGGACTTCTCTAGCTGAGCGACTCGGGAAGCCAATGTGTTGAGGGTCTCATTCAGATCAGCTTAAGTTAGGTGCATTTAAGTGTTTTCACTATCCATTAGTGCAATGGTGTTGATTGACGGAGTGCTCCTTGAGAACCGTGGAACGAACCCTGTGTCTACAAGCTCAAACCGTTTGTGCCTACCCTATTTGCACATGGACCAAAAGTTAAGTTCCATGTCGAATCAACCTGTGATGCAATGCATGTATTAGGGGTGATCATTCCCTTGCCTATTGAGTAACTCAAAAATGTAAAAGTGCATGAACGTCGGAAATTCGCCTTTCGCCTTGTATTTTCATTTTTCACTTTTTTTTGTCACTATTTTTTTCATTTTTTTTTGCTTTTGTCTCTTTTTCTTGGAAAAGACGAAATTCAAAGCTCCAACGTCCGTCTACAAATGTATGACTAAACAAAGACGTAATGCCTAAAGATTCTAGTTTACAACCACTTTGACATTATGACGCCTAAGGAATGATCAGCTTGCTATGTGAGGACTGTTACATGACTCAATGACTTGTTTGTTATGAACGCAAAGCTAGGGTCCTTAGTCTAAAATCACGTAGCACGTTGTCGCGCTAGCATGAACCCTATATGCAAAAGAAAAACAAAAGTCCATCCACCTAGAGTTAGTTGCTAGTTGCTACGTTATCGAACAGGTTTAGTCCGGGTATCCAAAAAGTGTCCCATGACTAGGCTCAGAACGATCCTTAACACATCCAGCCCGCTGTGATGATCAAAGGAGGTCTAAACCATTACGGCTTTTTA
>SNQN01002876.1:0-23376 GCA_008642245.1 Bassia scoparia
TATTCCTCCACCAAACAATTTGATTTCTGATGAAAAAATAAGATTGCTAAAATTTAATTTCCAAACAATACCAATATACCATCATGTATATTAAGAGCAACATGACTAAAAATGTTTTCTTTTGAGCTCACATATTGCACATAATGCTAGAGCTCGATAACGGTCAAGCAGTTTCAAACTATATAATACTACATAAGGGATAACAAAATAACAGAGAAACACAATAGTCCCAATAAGAGCACTATATATAGCAGATGGAAACTAATTGTACAACTAATATGCAGGCAAGGTGTTCATAGAATTGCACAAGCAAACCTGAAACAGTTAAGGGAAGAAAGCCAGCAGCTTAATATTGCACTTACCAGAGAGAAACTGGCTCTCTCCCCAAAAAAACCCCAAGAAGCACCGCAAGAGAGACAAAACTTACAGCAATTGTGCAGGCAATGTATCTTGGCTTCTCTCTGTGGTCCACACTTTGTTTGTMACAAATTAAAAAACCTGCCCCGATATACCAATGAATACCATACAAAAACACACAATTGATAAGAATCTCTATAAACACAAACTCCGTTTGCAACAAATAAACACACTTCTCTCTGTGGTCCACACTCCATCTTATAATGCCATATTGCATCAGTGACCTTATGCAATTCTAATACTCCATATAAAAGTGCCACACAAAACTCCACAAACTCATCCATCAGTTAGTCAATATGCCCCACCAAATCTAAATTTTCCTATATAATTAAACATCATCCTCCTAAAAGTGGGTAAAAGCTTTGAAGGAAATTGAGATTGCGAATTGAATAAAAAAGCAAAAGTTAGGGTTATCTGCCAAATCCCATTGAAATAACCTAGAATTGAAACAATGCAATGAAATACCAACAAAATAGAAAATGATACAAATATTGACGAAAAAACCCCAACTTTGGTCCTAAAATATCAACAAATTAGAAAATGATACAAGTTACTAACCAGTATATGAGCTGACTCGAGTGACAAAGGATTCCCTTTTCAGATGACAAAGTCGACATCAGCTCTATCTCACCTGTTGTGAAAAGAACTCAATCAATGTTTAAATTAATTTACTCCTTCCTCTAAAACTCTTTTAGAGAATTAGAAAGAAAAATCCAAAACAATGCAAGCAAATATACCAAAAAAGCTCAAATAATTATATTTACACATTTACAGGACATTTAGTAAAGAGTTTGTCACCTTTATATTTGTGACATAAGCTAATTAGTAATCATACAAACACAACATCAAATAACCGCTAACTGAATGAGCTGATCGAGTCCTCATCTAGTTTGAGTAAAATTTTAATATAAAAACAAACATGCAAATTTCAGATGTATCTCTTTTACCTTTGTTTCCTTTTGCCACTAATGTTCCTCACATGATCCTGCTCATAAATGACACACCAACATAAGAGAATTAATGCTAATGAAGAGCCAATCAAAGGAGTAAATTCCAAAATAGAATACATTTTGTAAAGGTGTTAGTAAACATGTAATGAATCAACACCAACCTTCAAGAAGAATGATGATGCCACTTCTAGGTAAGATGTTCCCATCCCAATCACAAAATATTACACTAAAAAAGGAGATAACATTAACTAATTTCACTCATTCAAGTCCAAAWTAACACTATCATAGGAAAACATTTAGAAAGGATGGAATTAGTACTTGACTTTTTGGGTCTCTTTGTCAGCTTCTTGTTTAAATTCAAGGTGCTGATTAAGAAGCTCCATTGTAGTCTTCTGCTTCTGATCTTCCTCCAACAATTTCAACGCTTCGGTTTGGTGCTTCTCTTATCTTTGCTCATAATCTGCAAACAAAACCAGGAAAAAAAATAAAAAATAAAATTGACCGTTCAATGACTTGCTCTAAAATAATAAAAAAAAAACGAAGTAGATCAAACAAAACCCAAAAAACTGAAGAATTAAAGGTATTAGATTAGGAAAACAAAAGAGAAAATTAGAAACATACTACGGAGTACTCAAGTTCACTGAATTGGCGACGAATACCCTTCCTCACCTCTATTTTCTCCTGCAAAATCCAAAGGGAAAGAGTATTGATGTCATAAAGGGAAAACATACTTCATYTTGCCATATAATTATTTATTATTGTTTCAATTCACATACAATCATGAAGTGCATCTGAATGATACTTCATATTTACAATGTTCATTTGACAGATGAATTGAAATTAAAAAAGACAGCACATTCACCCTACTAAATACTGAGTAACTTTCTCGTATAGTTTTTCAATGCCTATTTGTGCTTAGTACTTGAGGGCCTACATATTACAAGTAACATTTCTAAATTCTAATTACAGTTGCAAGACACTATTAAAGAAACAAGAGAATCAGGTCTAGACTTGCGATTCTCTTGTTTCTTTGAATATGACTCTGTCAAAAAAATTGATAAAATTTGTGAACAAACATTTTGTACATATATAATCAACTGTAAACTCTTCCTCTCCCTAATCCTACCCCTCAACACCAAGGCTGCACATATAAATCAAGTCTAGGCATATTACATTCTAACAACATTAAAGCGAAACTATATCCACATAACTTGAGAATGATTTTGTCATCAAATCATTCATCTTTGTAACTTTTTTGAATTTAGACCTATCTATCAGCTCAAATTAATCACTATACAATCAAAATTCCAGAAACCATAATTTAATGAAGAATAATTTTGTCATGAAAATGATTTTGTCATGAAAAAACATGAACTAGCTTTTCAAAAAACTCAATACATAAAGTTCCAAACCCCAAATCCCAGAATCACAAATCAGATCAAAAACCCCAATTCATACCCTAAAATTTGAAGCAAAAAAACCCAAACACCATTAAATTCGAAATACCATATACATGTCTCTTATACACATCTAGATGTGTATAAGAGACAGCCCTAATCCTGCCCCTCAACACCAAGGCTGCACATATAAATCAGGTCTAGGCATATTACATTCTAACAACGTTAAAGCGAAACTATATCCACATAACTTGAGAATGATTTTGTCATCAAATCATTCATCTTTGTAACTTTTTTGAATTTAGACCTATCAATCAGCTCAAATTAATCACTATACAATCAAAATTCCCGAACCTATAATTAAATGAAGAATAATTTTGTCATGAAAATGATTTTGTCATGAAAAAACATGAACTAGCTTTTCAAAAAACTCAATACATAAAGTTCCAAACCCCAAATCCCAGAATCACAAATCAGATCAAAAACCCCAATTCATACCCTAAAATTTGAAGCAAAAAAACCCAAACACCATTAAATTTTGAAATACCATATACCTGTCTCTTATACACATCTAGATGTGTATAAGAGACAGGTCAAATAAATTGATAAAATTTGTGAACAAACATTTTGTACATATATAATCAACTGTAAACTCTTCCTCTCCCTAATCCTGCCCCTCAACACCAAGGCTGCACATATAAATCACTGTCTCTTATACACATCTAGATGTGTATAAGAGACAGCCCTAATCCTGCCCCTCAACACCAAGGCTGCACATATAAATCAGGTCTAGGCATATTACCTGTCTCTTATACACATCTAGATGTGTATAAGAGACAGATATGTAACTAACACAATATTTGTTGGTTACCTAAAGTATATTATATGTAACTAACACTACATATGTTGGTTACAAAAAAGTAAGTGGTAACCAACAATAAGTAAGATGGTTACAAATAAGGAGTTACATATGGACATTTTTCCACTAGTGACTTCATTTATTAACTATTTAAGGCTATTTTATTTCTTTTATTAATATTTTGTAGATCGTATTACTAAAGTAATTTATACTTACAGTGAGCACAAGCATTCAATATCTCGTTATAGGAAAAGAAAGAGGGATAGTGCTAAGTTTCATAGCAAGGATTTCATGGATTGGTTTGAAGAGACAATTGATTTCAAGCTTCAACAAGGCGAAAAAATWCYAGATCATGTGCAATGGTTATCAAAAGTTCCTGCTTATGTTGCAAAAYGACACACCGGTTACTCTGTCAATGGTTACAGGTTTCACACCATGAAACGTGACTCAAATTGTGTGACTCAAAATAACGGAGTCACCTTAACAGCGCTAACATCTAGTTTTGCTGGTAGCAAGGAAAAAAATCCAAAAGAGGGTCAAGTTAAGTACTATGGATCTTTAGAGGATATAATTGAGATATGTTATCATGGGAACTCCAGAGTTGTCTTGTTTAGATGTGTGTGGTATCAATCAGAATTAGAAGGTCGGTTTACTCTTGTTAATAAAAATAAGACCATTTCTCTAGGGGAACCATTTATTTTGGCATCCCAAGCTCATCAAGTGTATTATGTARAAGATTTAACTAGGGGTGGTTGGTATTATGCCGTTATGAGAAGCAAAGGATGGAGAAGTTGAGGAAAAATGCAGAAATCATGGAAGCAAAAAGCCATGGAAGTTTAGCGAACAAGATTTTACAAGACAAAGTTGAACTCTTTTCGAAACATGCACTAGATGAGGTGACTTTTTCAAGTGAAGTTGAAGAGTGCAATACTAGAAATGAGAAAAGTAACATGAAGGTATGCAATTTGACACTTTTTTAATTCTGAGTTTTTTGAGGGTTAATTTGTATTGTGTGTCTCATCTATGCAATTTGATTCTATTTTTGTTTGTAACTAGTTTTTAGCCCGTGCAACGCACGGGTTATTGAACTTTACAAATATATTGTTTTAGTTACATTATAAATCAAATAAATATATAATAAAAACTACACAAATGGTAAAGCTAAACAAATCTCGTGCTAAATTCTTTCTATATATAATAATTAGTTTCATTTTTCTAGGAAAAGGTTGAAACCGTATCTCCCTTTAAATTATACTCATGTAAGTATGTAAAAAAGAATTAGCTAGGCATGCCATGAAAGCTACTGCTTTGTATGTCATCTTCTATTTGTCCATTCAATCTACAAAGAATTTGAGTTACAATGATAGATCAGGATAAGTGTGTAAACAAAGAAAAACATTTGATTAGGAATTCCATTAAGCAATTCCCCATTACCAAAGTTTGGTATGAAAATATTTATTCCCCTTAACATGTCRCTTTAAAAATCCACATTTGGTGATCAAGTGATGTAATTTTTGTAACCCATAAACTGAATTTATTCATTAATAAAGGGGACTAAAGTCCATTGTTAGTAGATACATACCTACTATAGGTGATCCCAAAGAAGCATCCACCACAATTGACAAAATTGTCCTTTGGAGGTGACCATGGGAGTCAGATCCTCATTTTTTATGTAGTAGTTCCCTGTTGTTGAAAGATTTGATTAGTATGGCATAAATTGAGAATTAATCTGTTATAAAAAGATTTTCCAAATTCCATTTTCCCATCAAAAATAGCAGAATTTCTTATTCTACCAAAGATGCCAAATACAAACATTAACAACWTTAAACATGAACCATTCAATCCAAATAGCATTCATACATAAAATGAAATCRATTTTTTTGTTAACAATACATGATTTGAAAATATGATTCCAAATGACCATGGAGGAGAACAATCTTGACATAGGTTTAAATGTGTCTGAATTAGTTAAACAGTGAGAACAATGAGTGTTGAAATTTGGGATTTTGAGGGAGACATTGTAATCTGTAGGTAAGATAGAAGTGAATATACTCCAGACCAACATTTTCAATTTGAAAGGGTAAGGAGTTTTCCATAGTTTTTTCCAAGGCAGAGAAACAGTTGCAAAGTATACAAAGCTAGAGATCAACGAGTTCGAAAAGCACATCTAATCTATTCAGAATAATCACAAACAATAACCATCTTATACAGAATACAGAATGTATCACCAGCAATATTTCAGAATGTATCGATAATTAAACAGAAAACTAAAATGGAAAAATAAAATCAATTCTTGAATGGTTTGGATTCAACAACCCAAATACAAAATTAGATAAACATGAACCAATAATGTCGGATGATGATTGAAAATGAAGGTGTAGACACCTAAATGTGTCTCCCCAAATGAGTAATCGATGATGAAACATACCGCGTTTCGCGATCGATTTGACTCTGAAAAGACGCAGTTGAACTCGTAAAAAGCTCGAAATATGTGAAGTCATGCTCGAAATCATGAGGCAAAGGTCGAATAAGAGGCAAAAAGTATTTTCTTTTATTTCTTTTATTTATTTTCTATTTTTACAATTTTCTATTTAGTTGTAGGATTTTTTAAATAATTTATATGGTGATATTCATAATTCCCACTATCATTGCATTCCTCTCATTTTTCTGAGTTCATCAGTATTTTTAGATTATTTTTTCCGATTTTTCAATAATTTTCTATGAATTTTACAATATTTACAAAAATCAAAATACGCAAAAAAATACAAAAAATCAGAAAATACTTTAAAAATACCAAAAAAATACTCGGAATGTTCTAGAACCTCCTAGAACCGTATTTCTTGCAAAAGGGGGTCGTAGGTTCATCCAATCCGAGAAGAATCAAGAAGAATCGGATTTTTGTAGGAAATATCGAGCGTATATACGCTCTGAGAACATATATACGCTCCTTCGAGCGTGAGCGTATATACGCTCGTCTTGAGCGTATATAGTCTCCTCTAAGGTATATACGCTCGTTTTTGTTTCTCCGTGCCTATAAATACTTCCTTTGCCCACTTCACAGAAGACTTCATACGTTACTAAGCTTAAACCCTTGCGTATTCTCTTACTCTCATCATCATACTCTCTTTCTACTATCAATACATACTAAATACGAGTTTCTGCGTCCTTTCAAGTCATTTCGACGAGCGAGATTAAGGTATAACTCTGAGATTACTTCACCCAAAACATCCATTTCCGCTTTCTTCTAACTTGATTAATAATTATAACGAGTCTCAATTTAACTAATAAAAAGTAGAAACCCACCTTTTAATCGCTCCATGTAAATATGTATGTAGAATTAATTGTCACATTTTGTTGTTTTCATTTTCATTAACTTTATTATTCTTCTATCTTATCGTTATTATTAATATCCTTGTCATTATAACGTCTTCTTTGCATTTTGTTATAGCAATTTTTAACGAGCACTTTTTTTTTCTTATTCTATTTAACTATCGATTATTTGATTGCAGCACCAAGGTAAGGATGGCACATATATGTATATTGTATATTATATTTTGTCTCACTTGTGTGTTTTACCAAATAAAGATCGGAAATTATGTGAATCACATTAAAGCAGATTAATTATGGACAACCGGTTTCTAGGCACCGTCTAATTTGATTAATATCAAGTGTTCACGATTCTAGGATAGAGCCATTTGTGCATAATAAGAAACCCATTTTGTAGTAACTTTAGGATTAGAAACGCAAATAAGGTTCAAAATTGCTAAATGTTGTGCATCCATAATCGTGCTTAATGGAATTACAATAAGACCGAGTAGAGCCGCTACATGCGGGCGGATTGGTCAAAGATTCAATCTGTACCATGTCCCCGAATCCATGAGCTGGTTACTGGATCGGATCGTGGGCCATTGTTTTGGCACCAACGTTCGGGCGTCCGTGATTAACCTTTATAGGCACAGTGGCGATCCCCTTACTCGACAACACTCCCCCAACGCACCACGGTGCGGATTTTGGTGGCTCAAGCCCACAACACTACTACACATTCGAGGTAGGCCCAAGCCCCCCGCAGGGGTTGGCCTACGGTCTACGGAAGGCAAATAAAACTAAACTCGTGGTGGCCGAAGTAAGCAACACTGCAAATTCCAAAAAATCAGAAAAGCATGAAAAAAAATCKCAAAATATATTGGAAAATAAAGTAGAAAACACAAACCAAAAATTTAGAATTAGGAAAAACCAGAGTAAAATAAAAATCCAAAATAAAACCTGTGCTGGTGGAAGGTATCATGCTTGTCCCCTTTGAGGCCTCATATCAAACATGTTACATTCAAACAACCAGATTAGAACATCAAACTGAAATAAGTCTCCCTAGTTCGGTTTTAAAACAATATTAGGGTGGTCATATAAGGAAAACAATATGTTCCTCCTAGGCGTTTTAAAATCAGAAAAGCATGAAAAAAATCACAAAATATATTTTGGACTTGTATATGCTCATTTGCCTGCCTATATTTGTGTTGTCACTTTGCATAAATATCATGATACTTAGTCAAGTCTAAGACACAATTCTTAATTAGACAGAAATGGCGAATCTACATACTAAATAGTGAAAATATTATCATGAATGAATCAACCGCTGGTTACTTAGAATAAACCAAATGACAGTAATCAATATAGCTTCAACAATCTAACTTGTGTACTGTAAGAGCATATACAAGTCCAAAATTTAACCATTGTTCAACATCTTAAAAAGCTTATTTGATGTAAATTAAGTTGTTTTCTTTGATTAGAGGTGAATGTGCAATGACCCACATCATAATTCACATAGTAGTAACTCAAATTGACATGTTGGTTGTTACCATTCTGGTTTTGTTGTTGTTGTTGTTGTTATACTTCTTTGTTGCTATTCTTATATACTCAATGCCTTGCTGCTGTGCTTGTCATGTTTGTAGGCTCCACAGAAATGTTTGAAGCCAATGCAACAGGAAGATGTGCCGCTCAAATTTGGGACTATGGCTAACGTTTTKGCAAACTGTGCAACAATGCAATTTGAGAAGCAACAAGATAAATGTGTGAAGGAACGAATGCAACTAGATGATGTGATCTCTAAACATATGGCTGAATTTATGAGGAAACGCTCATTATTGCTACAAGGTGCTACTTTATAATCTTCCGAAAATCAGAAGCAGCAAGGTATGGTCCCCAAATTAGGCTCTATGGCGCAATTTGTGAGTAAGCAGACATCAATGCAAGTTATTGAACAATCTGCACTACTGCAATCTTTTGCAAAGCAACAACAACAACAATCACAAGTTCAACAACCTTTTCTTCAACCAGAGAAGAAGAAACAACAAAAGAATGTGTGCTTACCCGACTCCTTATCTCAATATCTCAATCGTCATAAAAGACAAACGCAAAACGCAAATGGAGCTACTTGTTATAARTCAAGACGCATTAGTGAATGAGGTGCAATCTTAATCTGGTTTGTAATCTTCCCAAGTCATGAARGAAGTTGAATTAGAAAAGGAAGTTCAACCTGATTTGGACTTGGGAAACGACGTTGATTTTGCGGCGCATCAATCTTCACCTACAATGGAAGCGACAAAGAAAGGTATAATTAAAAAAGGATGATTYGTTTGTACATGTATTTCTTTCTTTATTTATTTTTTAAAAAAGTTRTTTATTTATTAATAATTATTTTTTTAAAAGGTATAATCATGTAACCTATATTATTTATTTATTAAAATGGTATAATCATTTATTTATTATTTATTATTTATTAAAAAGGTATAATCATGTWAAGTTTATTTATTTATTCTTTTTTTCTTTAAGTAACGAGTTTGTACATGATTTCAAATCATATAGCCACAAARACGAAGAAGTATAGAGGCCCRATGAAGCTTCTTGAAGCACATGCTCGAACACTAGATGAACGTCCTCCAATTTTTCTTAACTCAGATGGGCAACCTGTTGTTCTTCTTGAAAACTGGTTCATGAAAAATACTCGCTTCTTGGGGACCGTGGCTWGAGATCCARAGATGGGCCCACTCAATTATTGTAAATGGCCTTAGTTACCTACACACGACAAGATGTGGAATTATATTCAAGTATGTTGTTAATCCTCTTTTATTTTTTTTAGTTACATATTTTTTAAAGTGCATGCTACCTCTATCTCTCTTTCTAGCCTACGTTTACTATTCATATGCAATAGAAATAAGTTTGGATTACCTACACACCGAAAAACTTTTAATGTATGTGGTTAATCATAAATTTAATTTAACAAGGTAGGAGTAACAAAAACAAATTAATGAAAAATGGACAGAGGCCTTTAACCTATAATTCCATGATATTAGGATCATTAATCAAATACTTTTGTTACTTAGACTAATATAGAATGTCTATTTGGATTCATGTATGTCATTTCCCCCAGTTCCCAATAATAGCAACAATATGAAAGTAGTAACTAATTATGCATGACCTTATGTACATTTTCTGAACTGTATTTTTAGTTATAATTCTATGTTTAATACACTACAATAATTGTATGTGTAGGAGACGTACCTAATTCCGAATGAAGGAAAAAAGTGGTCAATGGAAACGATGGATGTTGCTTGGCGAAGATTCAAGTTGGAAACAAAGAAGAAAGTGCTCAGTGGAAAGGATGAGACATACTGCCCAAAAAAAAATCCCTGATAATCAACTTGAAGATCTTGTAGATTATTGGAATGTTCAAAAAATTCAGGTTAGTTATGGGAAGTGTGACTCGATTGTTTTCATTGTCCTAATTCAAAAGTTACTCAAGCATTTTACTTACTAGGAACAAAGCAAGACGAACAAAAGAAATCGTCAATTCCTAGATGATTTGCACACTATGGGATCAACATCATACACAATGTTGCGACACAAGTTGGTAAATAATACGATAACCTTGCTTCACCTATATAATAAATTATTCAACTTTTCATGATTGCTTCTCTAATAACAACAAGCTCCACTTTTTTTATTGTCTTTAAATAGAAACAAGAAGATCCAAAAATGCAAGAACCATCTCAATCAAAGGTCTACAAGGAGTCAAGGAAGAGAAATCCGAAAAATGCTTATTAAACAAGTTATTCCAAAACTAAAGCCAATGTGGTAAGCTATGCATGTCATAATTACGTTGCTTTGTATTGCCCAAATATTGTTCTTGRATATTCATGTGTAACTTTTTTTAAAATTGCAAGGAAAAAATGGTGGCATTGGAGACTCAACCACATGAAGAAGGAGGAGCAAACAACAACAACCCCTACTATGAAGTGATAATGAAGCCTGAGCATAGTGGTCAAGTACGGCTTTTTGGAAAAGGGGTAACAAAAACTTCTTTGAAGAAAAAGGGTTCAAAAGCCAATAACTACATAATTCCATCAGAATTCTTAGAAAGCATCCAAACGCAAGTTATGGAAAACCTAATTCGGGCTACAGATCGTGATGCCAAGTATACCTTCCTCTGTACTTGAAGAGTCCAATGGTGGATAACCTTTTGTTCCGGCACTGTCACCGAATGAGGCTAGTTTATTATGATTCGTCTTTTTCTTCGGTTTTATTATAACCCTATTCCCGTTTAATAGACTTTTTTAAATTTTATTTTATATGGTATCACATTTCAGGGCAAACAATCAAGTGAGGCAGCCATAAATCTAATAGATCTAACGATTGTTCAACAAAAATCATTTCCCAAGGTGTGTATTTGATGTGCTAATTTCCCTTCCTTAACTTAAATTAGGTGTTGATGTATATTTTAGGGGATATATCGACAGTAATTAGACAATTGGATTTAATGGATTAGTATATAGTAAACGCTAATGTAAAGAAGTATAATACCTTACCATTTTTAAGAGAAAATATTAAATGCTTGTGTCTCACACATTTAAACATGACTACAGCAGCAACACCATTCCTCGGTTTCTGTGCAACAGCAGCAACACGACAAAGGGCACCGTTCCTCAGTTTCGGGGCAGCAGCAACATGTCAGCGACARCAACAACACRACACAGCTGGGTAGTGTACAGACGTTGGAGACATTGCAGTGCAGTGGTTGTCCCAAGGTCGCAAGACAACAATCCAGCCTTGGGATCTATGCACACAAGCATTACGGTGCAGYAGCGTGATTTGAATTGAATGGTGTGCAATATGAGGTAAAACTCTTAATTTCAACTCTTCACTATATGACGAATAATCTACTCCTGTACTAGTGTTGCTTGTGTGTCTTAAACGTGATTAAAARAGCTGTTTTAGCCGTTAATTGTGTGGTTTTGCTGTTAAATGTGTTGTAATCCCTTACCCCTAGTTTATCCTTCAATTAAGGTGCTTTAATCCCTTAAATTGCAACTGGTTGCCTCACCCTTTCACCCTTGTTTTGCGCCCTTTCTTCTCCGATCCCTCATATGAAATTCATCTTCATCGTTCTCAATCTACTGTTAGAGTTGCTGAAGTATTGTTTTTATTGTTKAGAAAATGTCAGCGATACTGAGATGTTTAGCTGATCTGAAGAACACAATTGGGTTGGGCATTAGGATAGCAATGTTGATGTTATTTGCCTTTGTCTTGTATTTCAAAACTAACAAATTTGTATTCGATGCMATTCAGTGCTAATTATTGTTTGGAAATAAATTGTTGATTAAATCTCAATTATTTTCCAATCCAGACTAATATTAATAAAAATTCCCGTAAAAAAAATATTAATGGAAATTGCTTGCAAGTTGCAACGAACCAACATTGTGTTTCAATCTGATTTTGTTTCAAACTTGTGTATATCTACTAACAATAACATAAGTTATTTAAATAAATTAAACTTTTCATTGCCAACTCTGATTAAACATTATGGAACAACAAACAAATATTCATAGTACCCAACATTTCATTGAGTTTTAGTAGTGCAATGAAAATTTGAGCAAATCGCAAAAACCAGAGAAAAATTAAAAGAAGGGCAGAGGAAATGAGCAAATCTAATAATTATCATAAATAAATAAAATCATAAACTATCTACCTTACCTTATAATGACTAATAATCAATCCTATCATTACAAAAGATAGATTATACAGCTTCGTCATCCTTTTCCCATGTGATCAAGCTCACCCCTCCTTGGTAATTCCATTTTAAAAATCTATCTTTGAGCATGGTAGGCTTGATGACGAGCTCGTCAAAATCACCTCTGTTTTCCACTTCGTCGTCCTGAGGTCGCGTGTCAGATTGTGTTCAATTGCGCAATTTCCATGAATGTGTATAAATGTGTTGTGTAAAGTGTRCATATTTTGACTTGATATATTATAATGTGTATAAATGTATAATCTGAGACTTGCTATTTATAACCTGAACTCGAACTTGTGATGCTATTAAATGACATTAATTAAACCCTGAATTTGTAAACCTRGACTGAATTTCTAAACTTGAGAACTGTTTAAAGTTTTTCCGAACTGATATAAACTTGCAACTCTGAACTGAAATAAATTAATTTTGCAATTCTGATATAAACAATGATGATTCACGTGAGAGGCATATGACTGTGATATGGAAATTAAACAAGAAAAACTTTTAGTGAATTGGTCTTGTCCATTTCGTACCTTCTACTTAATTGTTGTTTGTTTTCCGTTAATGACCATTACCTAGGGGTAAATTGGTTTATTTTATTGATTCCCTCCCTTTTTTTTGTTTCTTTTCCCTTTATTATTATCCCTCTTTATATACCCTTCACATATATCCCTTCCTTATTTTTTCCTTCATTTTCAAATCCTTTTTTGACCCCAACCCGAAGCACCTGAACAGGCAGCATTCCAACCAGTTTGGGAAGAGCAAACGTGGGAGCAAAAATTAAATTACAACTCCAAACCAAACTCATGACTTAACATCGTAAACTTAGAATGCGACCTCAAACACGGCCCGAAATCAAAAGAAATCCAATGCAATCAAAAGGAAAAGCATGTTACTTATCCAAACAAGTGGTCAGAATCTATATACACAACAAGATACACAACTTACAACAACAGAGTTAGTTTTTTGAATATGATACAAATATTTCATGGCATATGTTGTTAAGCAGCAAAAGATTTTAGGTCTTGAACATAAACATGAAGCAACTTAAGATGAGACTAGCATAAAATTCAAGCACATAAATATAATAAATAAATCAAGAAAGACATCGCATATACATACTTTTGCGAAGACCAACCACCAACATCCTTATCAGATTCATTGGACTTATTCCAGCCTTAGTTGTCATATCCTTTGCTATCGTTCCAACTGTTGCAACTACCAATATTAAGCAGCCTATCCTTGGCTTTTAATTTGCATAGCATGATCAGCCAAAAAATAAACTTGTGCTTTGGASCACACGAAACCACACCATTTGACTTTATGTGATGAATGTTGAAACTGTTTCAACTTGTGGTAAATAGAACTCACAGAATATAATTTTAGATAGTTTGGTTTTTTGGTCTCTTTGTTAATTAATTTACTAATATGCTTCAATGATTCATTTTGTAGGTACAAATTGAAACAAATGGGTTGCTAGACACACATTATTGGTTCAATCACAAATCATGCATTGCTTCGTACAAGTTGAACATATAAGTATTGTTATTAGTTTWTTGTTGTAATGATTGGACGACTTTTATCGACTATCTAGCAACTACAACTTTTTCGTGATCGTCTGTTTTTGGAGTAACTTTTGTGATTAAAGCAACTTATTATTAGCTTTAATCATTTGTAATTATTTTAACTACGACACACTATCAAATTGGATTCATCTATATATATATATATATATTACATGATTTTGTGTTTTATACGATCTTATTATTCTTTTATTTTTATAGGTCAAAATTTAATTAAATTATTTTTAAAAAAAATTGCATTTATCTAATGCAACGGTTCTTAAATGCCAACCGTTGCAACAGGGTAAAAGAAAAATGGTTCACTAAAATCCTAAAGCAACGGTTCTTAGACTAGAAACCGTTGCAATAAGCATCAAAAGTGTTGCAATAGAGTGCTATAGCAACAGTGAAGCTAAGGCAATAGTTTGAACCGTTGCCATAGATCTAAGGCAATAGTTCAAACCGTAGCCAAAGATCTATAAGGCAACGGTTTTATTAAGCTATAACCGTTGCCTTAGATCTATGGGAACTGTTCTACTTAACCGTTGTCGTAGGTTAAAAAAACCGTTTCCATAGATTTAAGCCCACGACAACAAACATTACGGTTTGCAACCGTTGCCTTAGGCTTAATGCAATCGTTAATAGCCTCTAAGGCAAAGGTTTTAACCGTTGCTATAAGTAAATAATGTAGTAGTGACAATGACTAATTTGTCCTTTAGTAAATGTAAATTAACCTATTTAAAACTCCCTAAATAATTCACTTCCCACTTCAAAATTTTCAAAAAAAGGAAGGTTTAAAATTAACAAAATAAACTAGTATTTAAATGTTAAAACATCCATATGGTAAAAAAAATTATGGTCGAAAATGACACAATATTTAAAACAATTACAATTCAAAGAGCGCCATATTTAAATGAAGATTAACAAAACAAAAAAATCTTTAGTTTTATGCATGCATAGTGTGCACCAAAAAACTAATAGTAAATAATACAAACCTCTTCATTTCCCTTTAAGCTTCCATTCAAACTCGTAGTGGGCTCCTCCTTTGGGCCGTGTATAATAGGCCATTTTCCAACTCTTCTTATATTATCTGGCGTTTGTGTTTAAATCACCAGACATACGTCTTTTTGAAATGTAACACACCCCACTACTTATCATTCGTGTCTCAATTGGGGTATAACTTCCTATTATATAGCAAACAAAGAAAATGACAGCAAAAATAAAACGAGAAATTAAAACTCCGCAAGACTTGCGGATACTGTCACCCTTACATGACTTTAGGGGAGAAGGAAGATCATGATCCCWACTAGGGAGTTGATACGAAGATTCATTATAATAATCTCCGATCCATTCAAGATAGCATTACTTTGTTCCTTATTTGCTTTGACTAGGCCAATGCTTGCATTAAAGTTTTCAACATTGACTTTTGGAATAAAAAAATAAAGGTAAACCGGAGTAGCAAAAACCTCTTTACTCAAATAACCTAGGTTCACATGTGTAGAAACGATCCATGAATCACCAAACACGTAAAAGATCATACTATMGATAGGTTCGGGGWAGAATGTTGCAAAATGAAAACATACTAGATACCAAAATCCCGAATCTACAAAAAACTTACAAGTCATATTGTAATCTACGATAATAACATACATGCTAGATTGAGAGTCTTCTACAAGTATCATGCATGGATAGCTTTAATTAGGTGCATCATCTTTAGTGTTTAGACCACCTTTAAACCAACCACAATTGCAATCATGTTTTGAGTCTCTACTAAATTATTGAATTGGCCAAAAATAACCAATAAGATCCTTAAATTCTCTGAAAAATATTATCAAATAAAGAGTGACATATGTTGGAAATTTTATGAACCTACACATTACGTGTGCAATTCAGTTATAATTGTATTATGTGCTATCATATGGTTCATCCCAAATAAAGTGATCCAATTAAGTCAATATTATTATTGGGCCAATTTATGTTTTTATCTGTGTGGGTTTAGTATTATATGTGTAGAGACCATTGGGCCTTTCCTAATTCGTTATTTAAGGTTTAATCCCAACAAGTGGTACCAGGAGCCTTCCCAATATTAGATTATTTGGTATTTAACGTTTTATTAGGATTCGTGCCAATCAATCTAGTTGGACAAATTGTTGAAGAAAATCTTTGATTATTGTTTTGTTTTATTTTCTGGTAAACATTACAGATTAACTTTGGATTTCATTAATTACGGAATATTTTGACAATTGTTTCTGTCATTGGGTTTCAATTGCCGAGTATTCGATTTCTACTGTTTTCTTCGATGGAATGGAGTAAGTGTTTATAATGTTTCACATGATATGTGGCTTACAGAGTTTTTCTTTCTTTAACTTATTTAGATTTATGTTTTGTTTGATCAATAAGTTTTGTTTTATTAACCGATAATCATGTTCCTTTCAACTTGGTGGATTGATCATGTTGATTAGTATTTATTGGTTGATTATCATGTTCTTTGTATTTTACTTATTTTTCCTCCTGGTTGGTATGGAGCATTTGACGCCTTCGTATTGTATGATATACAAGGACTCTATGTTCATAAATGAATAGTGATTATCACTTAATTAAGCATGTAAATCAATTATATTGATTGATCAAGTACAGTAAAACAGATTATTTATGATTTKGCAATTAAGTTATTAAAATATTTGTGACTTAATATTTTTTTAATTAATTGAAATAATATGTTGTCAAACTAACCTCTTTTGTGTAGATTAATTAATTGGAATATTGAGATACTTGTGTGTGGTTATTTTCCATGCGGATAATAGTCGGCCTAAAGGAAGACTATTGTTTGGCCGGAAATTAAACATGCWTGTGGTAATAAATGTTTAACGATTATTTGATTTTCCATGTGGTGTTTAGTCGGTTCAAAGAAAGACTTAACATTGACAGTTGTTAGTATTTGATTACTACACGAAGAGGACCACTTACAAGTTAATTTTTCTGTCCAAAAACTAAAAATTAATGTTGTGTTAGGTCACTTGTATATGATGGGATACATTGTCAATATCATAATTTGTTTATTCAAGTTGAGTTATGGAATTTATTGTGAGCTTATTTGTATTCTCTTCAGTAAATGCTTCTGTTAATGTTATATCTGTCAATATTAAGATGATACCCATGCTTGATGGGACAAATTTTAAGCGTTGGAAAGAGAACGTTATGTCGTTCTTGGTTGCATGGATTTAGACCTTCACTTCGGGTTGAGCGTCTCGCGACTCTTACRGATTCTAGTTCTTCTACTCATAAAGGGAACATGRAGAAGTGGAAATGCTTAAATCGCCCCATGAGTTTTATGATTATGAAACGTGCAATTTCGAAATCATTCAGGGGCACTATGCCCGAAGAGAAGGATGTCAAATCATTCCTTGTTGAACTTGAAAAGCATTTTTCTAAAAACAAAAAGGCGGAAATAAGTAGTTTATTACGTTCCCAAAAGTATAAAGGAAAAGGGAACATAAGGGAGTACATTATGGAAAAGTCTCATATTGCTTCAAAATTAAAGGCACTTAAGTTAGAGTTGTCTGAGGACTTGCTCGTGCTTTTGGTTTTGCTATCWMTTCCTAAACATTTCAATCAATTTAAGGTCAGTTATAACTCACAAAAGACAAGTAGACTCTAAATGTGCTCATTTGACATTGTGTTCAAGAGGAAGAGAGATTGAAGCAAGAACAGACATAAAGTGCTCATTTGACATCTTCTTCTAAGGATAGCAAGAAAAGAAAGAAAGATAAGGATGCGGTTTCGCAACCATAAAGGAAAAACATGTGGAAAATAAGGATGAAGCTAAAATTAAAACTAAGGTTGGATGCTTCTTTTGTGGTAAGACTTCTCATTAGAAGAAACAATGCACTAAGTACCACGCTTGGCGTGAGAAAAAATGGTATTTTCTTTCTTTTGTTTGTTCATAAGTCAATTTAATTTCGGTACCTAAACACCTACACTTTGTTGCTAGATTTTGGTGCTAATACTCACATAAGTGTGTCCATGCAGGGTTGCCTGATTTGCCGAAAGCCGATTGATGGTGAAAGATACATCTATGTGGGTGATGACAAGGCAATTGAAGTTGAAGCTATAGGCACTTTTAGGTTATTATTAAAGATTAGATTTTATTTGGATTTGAAAGAGACTGTTGTTATACCGTCTTTTAGGCGAAATTTAATTTCAGTTTCTACATTAGACAAATTTGGTTAACTTTGTTCATTTGGAAACAATAAAGTTAGTCATATTCGTAATTCAAAGTTGGTTGGATCTGTTTTTATCTGGTTATGATAACCTATATTTGCTAGATACTATCGCTTCATCTAATGAAACCTTGCATGTCAGTACTTGTGGTACTAAAAGAAAATTGGCTAATAAGAATTCTTCAGCTCAGCACTTAGGACACATTTCTAAACAAAGAATYGAAAGGCTTATGTCAGATGGAATTCTTGATTCCTTTGACTTTTCAGATTTTGATGTGTGCGTTAATTGTATCAAAGGAAAACAAATAGGCAAGAGGAAATTAGGAGCTGAACGAGCTTCAGATGTCTTAGAACTAATACATACTGATATTTGTGGTCCATTTACTATAGCTTCTTAGAATTGTCAACAAACTTTATTACGTTCATAGACGATTATTCTCGTTATTGTTACATATATATAATTCATGAGGAGTCTCAAGTCTTGGACGTGTTCAAATCTTATAAGGTCGAAGTTGAAAATCAACTAGGCAAAAGTATTTAGAAAGTCAATTCTRACCGTGGTGGTGAATACTATAGCAGAAATGACAGTTCAGGTGAACAATTTTCAAAACCATTTGCTCAATTCCTAGAGGAATAAGGCATCGTCCCTCAGTACACCATGTCAGGAACTCCTCAAATGAATGGTGTTGCTGAAAGACGAAATAGGACTCTTATGGACATGACGAGGAGCATGATTAGTGACACTACCTTACCAGAGTCACTTTGGGGAGAGGCAATTAAAACCGCAACCTATATTCTTCACAAAGTACCAACTAAAGCAGCTTTGAAAACCCCTTATGAAACTTTGGGTTGGCAAGAAACCCATTATAAAAGCRTTTTCACATTTGGGTTGTCTAGCTGAGGGAAGGCCTTATAGGCTAAATGAAAAGAAACTGGATTCTAGAACTGTTAGTTGTTACTTTCTTGGATATCCTGAAAGATCAAGGGGGTCTAAGTTTTATGATCCCACTACAATGCAAGTTCATTTTTTTGAGACGGAAAATGCTAGATTTTTTAGGATGTTGAGTTTGGAGGGGAAGATAAATTTAGAGAGTTTAATTTTGAAGAGGAACATGTTCCTCTTCATTCAGTTGTTATTAACCATGATCAGATTCCTATTTCTAACACAGTTCAAGAAACAAATCTAGAAACTCATAATGATTCCCCTATTCTGAATCATTAGGATATTCCTAATGAGAAAACTCAACAACCTCAAGAACTAGTGTCATTAAGGAGTTCCACAAGAGAAAGAAGAAGTGCAATTTTAGATGATTACATTGTTTTCCTTGAAGAACAGGAGGGTCACAATGAAATAAGTGAGGAATTTGTTGCACTTATTCRAGAGCTAGAAGATGGATTGGTTGWTGATGATCCAAACACTGTTCGCCAAGCCATTGAAAGCCCTAACTCTCAAAATTGGATTGATGCCATGAATGAAGAAATTAAGTCCATGAGAGACAATGACGTTTGAGACATTGTTTCATTGCCTGCAGGTGTGAGACCCATTGGTTGTAAATGAATTTATAAGACAAAAAGGGATTCAGATGGMAACATGATAAGGTATAAAGCTCGACTTGTCACCAAGGGCTATACTCAAAAGGAAGGCATTGATTACAAGGAAACTTATTCACCAGTTTCTTTTAAAGACTCCTTTAGGATTATGATGGCACTTGTGTGGCATATTATGATCTTGAGTTACATCAGATGGATGTTAAGAAGGCTTTTATCAACAACCTGAATACTTACCAGAATACTTTGTTTCARTAGATTCAAGGGAAATGGCTTGTATTTAATTAAAGAAATCCATCTATGGAATCAAGCAAGCTTCTCGTCAATGGTATTTTAAGTTTCATCAAGTTGTTATGTCTCATGGTTTTGGGACAAATGCAGTTGATGATTGTGTATACAATAAGTTCAGTGGGAGTGAGCACATTTTYCTGGTTTTATATATGTCGATGACATATTGCTTGCCAACAATGATATAGGCTTCTTGCACGAAACCAAGAGATTTTTATCAAATCATCTTGAGATGAAAGATCTAGGGGACTCCTCCTTTCTGTGAGGAATACGAATTCATCGAAATCGCCATCTAGGCTATATCRAAACGATTTTGAAAAGGTTTGGCATGCAAGATTATAAACCAAGTTATACCCTTGTAGCTAAGGGAGACAAATTCAGTCTTACTCAATGCCCAAAGAATGATTTTGAGGTTATAGAACTGAAGAAAATCCCTTATGCATCTGTAGTAGGGAGTTTGATGTAAGCTCAAGTTTGTACCCGTCCAGATATTGCATACATTGTTGGATGTTAGAYAGATATAACTAAGCAATCCAAGACTTGGTCACTGGAAATTAGTCATAAAGAGTTATGTGGTATTTGCAGAGAATAATGGATGTAGCTCACTTATAAAAAGTCAGATCAAGTTAAGTTTATTGGGTATGCTATAGACTCCGACTTTGCTTGAAATCAAGTTTAAGGCTATAAAGGAAAGAAGAGAGGGTAAACAGTTGTCATTAGAGCATAATAGTACAAACTCCATTATTGCGAATCTGCTTACTAATAGGTCGTTTTACTACCAAAAAWAATTCCTAATTCCCCTAACTATAGTCGGGCAAGTAGGGTCGAACCACTATGGAAGGACAAATAAAGTCACAAATTGAACCAAGTTCACTATCGCTAACAATCAAAAGTTTGGAGTKTTTTTTAGTAACTAGTTGCAAAACAAAACAAGAAGTGACGAAAAATTCAATTAGTTAAAAACCTGCTAGGTCAAAGAGGATTCACTATGCATATATCGATCATGATACAAGAACAACAATTGGGATAGGAATGAATTTAGACAAAGGAATAAGCTACTCTCGCAATCGAATTCCCAGTATTGAATTTTTCGTCACTTCTTGTTTTGTTTTGCAATAGTTACTAAAAACACTCCAAACTTTTGATTGTTAGCGATAGTGAACTTGGTTCAATTTGTGACTTTATTTGTCCTTCCATAGTGGTTCGACCCTACTTGCCCGACTATAGTTAGGGGATTAGGAATTTTTTTTGTAGTAAAACGACTATTAGTAAGCAGATTGCAATAATGGAGTTGTACTATTATGCTCTAATGACAACTGTTTACCTCTCTTCTTTCCTTTATAGCCTTAACTTGATTTCAGCAAAGTCGAGTCTATAGATACCCAATAAACTTAACTTGATCACTATTTTATAAGTGAGCTAATCCATTATTCTCTGCAAATACCACATAACTCTTTATGACTAATTTCAGGTGACCAAGTCTTGGATTGCTTAGTTATATCTGTCTAACATCCAACAATGTAGCAATATCTGGACGGGTACAAACTTGAGCTTACATCAAACTCCCTACTACAGATGCATAAGGGATTTTCTTCAGTTCTATACTCAAAATCATTCTTTGGGCATTGAGTAAGACTGAATTTGTCTCCCTTAGCTACAAGGTATACTTGGTTTATAATCTTGCATGCCAACCTTTTCAAAATCGTTTTGATATAGCCTAGATGGGATTTCGATGAATTCGTATTCCTCAAGAAAGGAGGAGTCCCCTAGATCTTTCATCTCAAGATGATTTGAATAAAATCTCTTGTTTCGTGCAAGAAGCCTATTCATTGTTGGCAAGAATATGTGATCGACATATATAAAACCAGGAAATGTGCTCACTCCCTGAACTTATTGTATACACAATCATCAACTGCATTTGTCCCAAAACCATGAGACATACAACTTGATGAAACTTAAAAATACCATTGACGAGAAGCTTGCTTGATTCCATAGATGGATTTCTTTAATTAAATAAAGCCATTTCCTTGAATCTATTGAAACAAAGTATTCTGGTAGATATTCAGGTTTGTTGATAAAAGCCTTCTTAACATCCATCTGATGTACTCAAGATCATAATATGCCACACAAGTGCATCATAATCCTAAAGGAGTCTTTAAAGAAACTGGTGAATAAGTTTCTTGTAATCAATGCCTTCCTTTTGAGTATAGCCCTTGGTGACAAGTCGAGCTTTATACCTTATCATGTTTCCATCTGAATCCCTTTTTGTCTTAAATATTCATTTAAACCAATGGGCTCACACCTGCAGGCAATGAACAATGTCTCAAACGTCATTGTTTCATGGACTTAATTTTTCATTCATGGCATCAATCCAATTTTGAGAGTTAGGGCTTTCAATGGCTTGGCGAACAGTGTTTGGATCATCAACACAATCCATCTTCTAGCTCTCGAATAAGTGCAAAATTCCTCACTTATTTCATTGTGACCCTCCTGTTTTCAAGGAAAACAATGTAATCATCTAAATTGCACTTCTTCTTTCTCTTGTGGAATCCTTAATGAACTAGTTCTTGAGTTGTTGAGTTTTCATTAGGAATATCCTAATGATTCAGAATAGGGGAATCATTATGAGTTTCTAGATTTGTTTCTGAACTGTGTTAGAAATAGGAATCTGATCATGGTTAATAACAACTGAATGAAGAGGAACATGTTCTCTTCAAAATTAAACTCTCTAAATTTATCTTCCCTCCAACTCAACATCTAAAAAATCTAGCATTTTCCGTCTCAAAAAAATGAACTGCATTGTAGTGGGATCATAAAACTTAGACCCCTTGATCTTTCAGGATATCCAAGAAAGTAACAACTAACAGTTCTAGAATCCAGTTTCTTTTCATTTAGCCTATAAGCCTTCCTCAGCTAGACACCAAATGTGAAAATGCTTTTATAATGGGTTTCTTGCAAAAGGTTATAAGGGGTTTTTCAAGTGTTTAGTTGGTAGTGTCTTGTGTAAGAATATGGGGTTGCGTTTTAAATTGCCTCTCCAAGTGACTCTGGTAAGGTGTAGTGTAAGTGATCAT
>SNQN01002876.1:32145-47404 GCA_008642245.1 Bassia scoparia
AAAAAGTACAACTAAATAGAAGAAAGGAAACATCTTTATTATTATTATTTTTTTTTTCTTTTGATTTTTTTTTCCTTTTTTTTGAAACTTTTGCCTTGCATAAAATATTTACATATTAAAAAGATGATGATGATACGACCAAATGAAAGAGCACACTCCACTAATAACAAAATAATCCACCCAACTCAAGTAACGAGCCAAACAACAACAATACACTACCCACCAAGTAACCAAATGCTCCCCCAAGCTAGACTTAGGTCAATCAAAAGAGGCCAAATAGGTTTGTAATGTGGTTAATCAAGAAAGAAAAGGTAAGGCTCAAAACAAGGGATCAAGTTATCTAATATCAATGTAGCACGGCTCCTAACAAGTGATGGYCTTCTATCATGTGTCACCATGCCAATATACAGTTAGCAAGACTAGTATCAAGCCAAGATTGAGATAAGTGACACACTAGGAACTAATCACACAAGAAGGAAAAAATATGATGGAAATCAATGCTCAAATCCTTACAAGTTAAAATCTTCCTTGTTCGAAATGATAGTGATAAGACTTTGAAACTCAAGTTTCAACAATACCAAGGAATCGGAAAAAGAAATCAAGAGTCTACAATGATCAGTCTAAACAATCACAAGTGTCAAAAATTTCAACCATATGTCACAGGGAAACATACTCAGTCAAGAATCCAAATGGCAATAGGGGAGAATGAGACACTCTACAACTAAGAAAGCAATACATTTTTTTTGTCACATGTCAACTTCCACCCCTAGTGAGTGGTACAAACCATGCAACAATCCTAAGAAAGCAATTAAAACACTCAAAGCTATACTAAAAATAGAGTTGGAAAGATCTCACCAATTAACCCTCTAGTGTAAGCCATCCAAATCATCACACCATCCAAAGCGTAACTTGCAAAAGAACTTCCAAAAGGAAGATACAACCAACTCCAACCAAAACAACTACACTAGACTAATTCAACACTCTTTTTTACTTTTGTTTTTTTGAAAGCATTAACATATATACAAGAGAGCGAACCAATACAACAATTAAGGCTCCCCCCCCAGCTAAATCAAGCACTGTCNCAAAAGGAAGATACAACCAACTCCAACCAAAACAACTACACTAGACTAATTCAACACTCTTTTTTACTTTTGTTTTTTTGAAAGCATTAACATATATACAAGAGAGCGAACCAATACAACAATTAAGGCTCCCCCCCCAGCTAAATCAAGCACTGTCYTCAGAGCTTGAGAGGGGAACAAAAGCACACTAACTCATGGGATCAAAGTCATTATCACGCGTTTCATCATCATCATCATCATCATTATCTTTATAAGTCGGAGGGGGAGAATACCAATTAGGATACACCACATAAGCATGAAAATGACCTTGCTAATGATGATAGTCAAGCAATGGTCGAAAGGCAGCCTAAGATTGGAGCTCGAATCGTGTGAAATGAGTGTCCAAATTGGTCAATTGGGTGGCCATCTGGCTTTGAGACACCTGCATTGCAACGAAATTATCAAGGACAAGCTGGTCAAATGGGGAATACCTCTGCGGAGCCGTTGTAGACTGAAACGACGGAGGCCCAAAGGACTCTCCAAATGGCCCAGCAGGCATAGCCGAAGGAAATAAGTAATGAGCCCGATTGGGCTCCAAAGAGGATAAGTCCTCTATCTGCATGTGATGGTGTTAGGAAGAGAATTWTACCAACGTTGAGCCTTGCCCACCAAAGAGAAACAGAAGAGGTACAAGTAGAGCTCTTCGTCAATCATCCYAGAAATCTTTTGAAGAGAACATGCTTGAAGGAATTTCTGAAGATGATCAACGGGTTCTTCATTGTCAAGGCCATAGAACTGATTGCCCGTGATCATATTCATAACATGGGATTTGATGTCAAAGTTTTCGGCATTAGTAGTCGGCATCCTAATCCCTGCGGTAACATTGTTAGCCTTGGGCTGCGTAGACTGCCTAAGAGTTCTCTCGGGAGTCTCGGCCGCCATTTCAGGAGATTGAAGGGCATTTCTTGCTTGTTTACGGGCCTCCGCTCTCCTTTTCTTTGCACTTGCGTGTGTTCGACGAGCAGTTGCTTCAATCTTAGGATAAAAAAGAAAAGGTTGCTTGTTGGTACTCCTAGTCATGCACAAAACACTAGAACAAACGTAAGTACGCCCGAAGAACAGTTGTTCTTCGAGTCAGTTAGAAAAAGCAAACGCTAATCTGAAAGAGTCAAATTCCTGCTTCCCGGCAAAGCGCAAATTTGATAGGTCTTTTAACTACCAAAAAGAAATTCTAGTTTCGCTAACTAGTATATTTTAGCGGAAGTAGGGTCGAACCACTATGGAAGGACAAAAAAAGTCAAAAATTGAAACCAAGTTCACTATTCGCTAAGATATAACAGTTTGGAGAATTTTTTGAGTAACTAGTTGGAAAACAAAACAAGAAGTGACGATTTCAATTAATTAAAATCTAGGGCAAAGTAGATCATTATGCATCAATCCTATGATTCAAGAACAACAATTGGGTAGGAATGAATTTAGACAAGGAATAAGCTACTCTCGCAATCGAATTCCACGAACTAAATAAAGTAGGTATCGCAATTATCGTTTAACAGTTCAAAGATGGGAATTCCATAGTCCGCGCTCTTCGCTGTGACAAGATAATACTTGCAAATTGTCCAGGCACGAATGCAATCAACTCAAAACCCATTAATTCAATTTCCAATACAACAAATTAAACCATAAAATCAAACAAAATCATGACTTTGCATAGTTCACCAAGCCCTAGAGTCAAACTACTCACTATGCATATTGAAATTACAACAAGTTCAATGCATAGAATTCATGAGCATAAAGTAATTAAGCAAGAATAATAACAGAACAAAGAAGGAATTGAACTAATACGCTTAAAATCCCGATTGAAATCGCAATGAAAGGCGTTATTTTTACAATCCCAAAGCAAGAACATAAGAATCTGTAGATACTACATTTTTCCATACATAAAGTCAATGATAAAACAATACCACAATGCAATGTTCCAATTCTAAAGAACAACAGCCTTAGAATGAGAATTCGATTTGCCAAAGCCGAAACACCTTTTCTTGCCAAGCACCCTTAAAAATAAGTTAATTTCGAAATCATTTTTGACTTTTATAGATATTTTCTGAATTATTTGAATTTTCGAATTTTCTAAGCATTTTTTGGCAATTTTTTCGGAATTGTTCAACATTATCTAATTTTGCGATAGTTAATCAAATTAATGAAAACAATTACCAAAATTTTATGAAATTTTAACACAACACACTTTTATTTACAAGGAAATTTATGAATATTTATCCCTAATTTTTGCGAGTTGTGGAAATTAGTTCATGAATTTCCAAGCATAAACGCACGCCCAAGAAAAAACGGATTTCAGGAGCTTCGGGGCTGCACCCGAGTGTGGGGCCCATACGAATATTCAAATCAATCATGATTATGTTTCACAATTTCGTGATCAAATAAAATCAAATGTTATTTTATTTCGATTTTATATAAACGCAATCTTCAAAACAAAAGGCAAGGGAATCAGCCAAACAAATGAAGACTGGGCCAAATCTGGCGCCAGCTTTTTGGCGTAATTCGGCCCAAATTCTGTCTTTTTTGATTGGCCTATAAATATAGCCGACCGCCATTCTACCATTTGCAACTTGGGACGACAAATCAGTTATTCTCTCCATCTCTCGTCACATACTCTCTCCTCTTCCAAATTCTCAAAAAACTCTTCAAATAACACCTCAAAAACCAATCAGTAAACATTCAATACACATTCAATTCAAGAGAGTCAAGGCATTAAAAGCAATCTGTCGAGGATTGTTCGAACCACGGCATTCGTTGGTATACCACTAGAGGCCACAAAACTCGTAGAAACTCTCTCCTTCTTCTCTCTCTTTAATATTCTTTGTTTTGCTTGTTTTTATCACTTGAATCATGTAATATTGACTAATACTATTAGACATCATTAACATGTAATAAACCTCTTATTTCTTCCTTTTCATTCGATTTCGATATATTGTCATTCATAAACATTTTCTTTGATTTTCTATGTAAATAGGCGATTTGCGAGGCGATTTTCAATTTTAAATCTAAGCTATTGTTTTCCTTTTGTCTTATCTTGGATAGCGATACAGGTAAGTCTCCTCCTTCTTCCTCCTTGTATATTCTTAATTCATGGTCTTGTATATAACTTTCTCCATCACCATTAATCTTGCTAATTAGAGACCTATTAATTGATTGTCACGCCTAATAAGATAATTATGGACAAACGGTTTTAGGATCTTGAATCTTGACTAATTAAAGCGACAAACAATTATAGTCTTACATGATTTAATTCACTCGCTAGTAACAACTAAGGATCAATACGGACATATATGTTGTCTCGATAATTACAATTGGTTGAACATTTAAATGAGACCTCAGATAGGGCGCTAGATGCAAGGGCTGTTGTGCACTACTTCGCCTTACACTCTGCCCCTAATCTAGACCTTTGATGCACTACCAGACATAATGTTCTTCTCCTTGCTTTATGCAATTATATGACAGGCTTAAAGGGTTCCGCCTTCTCGAAAGAATGTGGTGGGAACTCTGCTATTTGTTTTCGGAGTTTCTATATGCCCTCATGCCAAGCATGCTCACACTATGCAAACTAGTAAGAATTCAATCCTTCGCAATACGGCGTCTCAACCGAGACTGTAACCCCGCGGGGCAGAGGACCAGACCCAGTCGTCCCGGTGATGCCCAACGCTCGTCCACAGAACCTAATATTCTTCTCTAAAAGCTTGAACGGGAAGTGAAAACATCTAGAAAAAAATCCTCCAAGCTAATAAAACCCTCACAAACACAAGGAAAATGAAAGTCAAGCCAAACTAATACTGATCCCGGTCGAGTAAGTGGAATCGATCGGGTACGCAGTTAGACAATAAGTACAGCTCGAAATATTTCTAAGTAAATGAGGTGACACCGACAGGTCTGTGGAACCCGACGGGGTTCACAAGCTACTTCAATTCTTCAATGGAGACCGCGGATATGTGGAAACCCACCCGGGCATGGACTAGTTTTCTCGGATTGACGTAATGCTCACCCGCGGTTGGGTATGTGGCAACACCCGGGTGCGTTGTAGCAACTTTTTCTTACAAATACACCTCTTCAAAATCTTCTAAGTACCAATGCTAACCCGACCGGGTGTGGGACCGGTCAGCACAAAAATTCCCTTTTGAGTAGCTTTTGACCTCCAACTAGCAAACCTCGCTCCAAGAGTCGATTTCAAGCGCAATTAGACCATTGTTCCTACAAAATAAATAGGAAACAAAATCTCGAACCAAGCATAAAATCCAATGGAAAAAAAAGAGCAAACAAACGAGAAATTGCTTTGAAAATGCCATGGGGACAAGGTAAAAACAATATACAAAACACTCAAATCACTTACTAAAGTAATTCATGTGCACACTACTCGTATGGGTGACATGCCACATAGAGATATACAGTTTCAGTGGGAGTTTATCATTTTCATTGGATATTTGGTTTTGAGTATTTTCTGTAGAAATAATGTATTCAGTTCAGTTTACTCTCTTCTATTAGATCATATTGTTGATCTTATTAAAGTTTACAGTGGACCAGTTGGAAATAGGCATATGTGGATCAAATTTGTATGTAATTTCCATGCTACACACCCATCCTTGATTCATGTCATTAATTATGTWGAMATTGTGACCATTGATGGGTCTTGCTACGGCAAGTGTAACATAGATCTCTTTGATCCTATGTTGATGTAATTAATAGACCGAATTGTTTAAAAACGTTTATATTTTAATAGCAATTTTGAGCTCATAATGTTATAAAGTATAATGCAATTATCAAGTATCAAACACATTGATTTGGCCCAAGTGGGAGATTGTTGGAAATTTTATGGACCTACATGCAATTATGTGTGCAATTCAGTTATAACTGTATTATGTGCTATCATATGGTTCAGCCCAAATAAAGTAATCCAATTAAGTAAATATTATTATTGGGCCTATTTATGACTTTTATCAGTGTGTGTTTAGTATTATATGTGTAGAGACCGTTAGGCCTTTTCTAATTCATGTTGGGCGGATTAGGAAAGGGTTCTATTATAAATAAACATCAAGGGTTATGGTACCCAACAGCACAAAYATTAGTCTCTCATATCATCCCATCAATAGAGATAAAACMTAGTGTGGGTGTCTATTGGAAGACTCAAACCCTAAAGGGCGATTCGAATACAATACAATACTCATGAATTCATGTACGCTTCCGCAATTAAGTTCACCAATTCAATTAATATGGAGATCTAAACTGGTTATATGAAAATTAAGGTTTGATTTAGGGTTTAATCCCAACCGCATATAGTTGGGGGTGAGTGTGGTGCGGTTTGAGATTATTTCAAACCACGCCGCACCGCAAAATTCTCAAACCGCAATGCAATTTGTGTTTTTGTGCGATGCGATTTGCGGCTTAACCGATTTTCCTTTCAAAAATCTAAATACTCTATTTAATATAAAATGTCTCAGRATTTTTCGTTTAATAATCAGAATACATTCTTATAGCATAGAAAAATTTCTAAAAAACTAAAAAAGAGAGGTTAAATCAACAAATGTCATAATAATAAAGTATAAATTAGAGTGTCCTTTACGCAAGACCACAACAATGCCTCTTTTATAATAAAATGCGGTTTGTGGTTTGGTTAGGTCTAAAAAAATATATATAAAGCAAACCAAACCGTAAAATTGTTGTTTGGAAAAAAAAAAAACCAAACCACACTTTGCTCAGCCCTACATATAGTTTATGATTTTTTCTTTGAACTATTATTTATTTGCGTAGTTGGTTGGAATTTAAGGAAAATTTCTAGTCAATTTGCTTTTGCATACCAAAAAAGWGGGTATGACTAATGCTAGCCTCTGAGTGAATCTTCATTGTAAACTGATGACGCAAAAGATCAAATAGTGCATGAGTAATAACTAACACGAGTAAGAATTTATCACCTCAAAACAACAATAATAAACTTCAAAAAACACTATTACACATCTAAATAACACGTCAAATTTTATATATCATGCCTTTTAATAACACACCCAATTCTTCCATAAAAAATAATAAGAAAATTTTGATTTTAAATACCTAATTTCAGGGTGAATTTGAAAATATATACCTAGTTTCRCAAATATTGAAAATAAATGCGRAGTACCTAATTTTACCACATTTTTGAAAATCAATACCTCCTAGSTGGATTCTCACACTGAAACTAGGTATCGATTTTCAAAGTAAGTGGGAAAACTAAGTATTTATTTTCAATAATCACAAAATTAAGTATTTATTTTCCAAAGAAAAGTGGAAAAACTAGATATTTAAGTAAAATATTCGCGAAATAGGTATTGTTTCATAATTACCTAAACTAATTATTTTAAAACAAATTTTGCAAATAATAGACACATGAAAAATCAAATTGCATTTAGAGGCTTCAAATTATAATATGTAAATAGTTTACTTTTTTTTCCAATTTTTAAACTTGTGTCAATCACAATACAAATAACCTAATTTAAGAAACCTTAGAAATTACTCTACTGAAATGCTAAAAGAAGTCGCAAATGAACTTAAAAAGTCACATTTGTGTGAACTTTCGAACTTGCCCTTAGTTAAATCACAAGTTTTTTTTTCAAGTATGAAGCTCGCCCAAATAGGTGACCATCATGATCTGGCCGCTTAGTTTAGGGGAGAGCACCATGGTCTGGCCGCTAGTTTAGGCGAGAGAACCATGGTCCTCTCGCTTAAACCAGGCGGCCAACCATGGTGGTCTCGCCTAGGTTGGGCGAACTGCATGTTTTGGACTCCATTAGCCATGAACCAACTAGGCGAGGAACCATGGTTTGGCAGTCTAGTTTGGGCGCCATGGTGGTTGCGAGGTCGGAGAATGCTCGTTAGTATGTTTTGACAAAGGGTATAATGGAAGTTCACAACGAAATTGTGATTTTTTTTAAAGTCGTTTGCGACTTCGATTAGCAATCCTCATCTACTCTAAATTCCCATCATCACTACTAGATTGAACTAAAGAACATTACTAATTTCATGTGAATGGGTGACATCCGCACCGGCCTTCCCTTTCTGAGAGTGTTGGATTATACGTCTTGGAGTCACTACTTGTGGCAGAAAAGGAGGAATCAACAGATGAATTCGTGAAATATATGTTTTACACTCCAAATTGATGCTTCAAAAAATATTTGTCCCACATTGATAGTTTAACAACGTACGCAGGTGTGCCCATTTTATAATCAGTCCATATTCATTGGTCAAACTTCATTTGAATATTTGGTAACGTTCATTTGATTTCTTGCCGTTACAATTGATTACCTAATTATTCTTTGCCATTATATAGATATTCCTTGTTGATTTATTGCCTTAAATATTTAGAATTATCTCCTCCTTATTTAACCTTACATTATATTGAATAGTTGTGGTTCATGAAAATACAACATAGAAAATACTAATGATTCCACTCTCAAAAATTATACAACACAACTCTTTATCCTCTCTTTGGGCATTGTTCTATTTGTTCTGAGTCGGTTTAATGCATTACACCCATTAAGCCGAAGGTCGTGTAATCTAGGGGTTGATTGGCGTGAGACCGTGTGTACAAGTACAGGCAAATTTAACTTTAGGACAGTGTTTCGGTCACGCCACGACATATCAGATAAGTTTCTTCTAGCAATACTAGTCATTATTCTAACAATCTAAAGTCGAAATTTATCCTGTTATTATGGCTGGTTTTTTGTATAATGTTCCATATTAGCACATTATATGTTTGTACTAACTAAGTTAATACACTCTTTGGGTTTAAAGAGTGTTCGAATCTTGTAGGCTTGAATAACCAGCATTATATACATGTAGTGGTAATGCAACAGAGCTTATGTCGGCGAATACCATCGTTTATTAGGGTAAGAATCTCGATCTTGGTACCAGATGTTTGATAGTGAGACCAAAATAGACCAATATTCTTCTCAAAATAAATAGTGTGTGTTTGACATATTTTAGAAAAACAATGTTGTGTTTTTCATAACAATGTCACAACATAACATTTATTTGAGAATTACGAGTTATGATTTTCACAAAAAGATTCGTGAATAATCATATTTTAATACCTCATTATGAAAGGTTTTTGGTTTGCATTATTTTCAAAAGTTATTTGCTTTTAATTTAAGAGTGCAAAATATATTTTTACTTGATGTTGATGAGGTACTTTATTCAAGTGGCTATGCTATGGTTTTTAAGGACCATATCGATCTTAGATAATGATCTAAAATTGTATATATGTTTATTTTGTCCCACGAATTATTTGTTCTTAAATGTATAGAAGAAGAAAATATGGCTAATTCTTTCTTTTGTCACGTGTCCCCTGTGAATAGTATATGCATATATATTCTAATGTCTTTGTTTGTGATTTTATAGAAAATTTTGACAAAAAAGATGGCGTGCACTTGAAAAATTGGTTGGGACTTTTTTCATGATCCTTGATCATTACCGAGATGCCGAGGGAATAGGCTTTTGACCCGAGTTGTTGATAATAAGCATTACATTACCTATCCCTATGACATACATTGATACATATATTTTAATGCTCATATGAGCAAGTTGAGAATTTGGACTCTTAATGAATCCATAGCCCAAAACATGGGTGGTCCTATATGAGACTGACATCATGGAGTGATGTTGAGTTGTATTGCTCTTCGTGAATCTATGATCATTGTAAGGGTGCTAATGAGTAGCATTTGATAAGTTATGTGTAACTTTCCTAACCCAATAACACTTTGATTATAGTGTGATTGTGATATCACTTAAATATGTGAAAAATTGAAAGGAATATGTAGATCCTTCACCAAAGGCCTTTGTGGAAAATTGGTGCTGGAGTCAGCACAAGGAATAGATTTAAAGCTTKTTAATGAGTATGTTGTGAAGGATAACCAACTTGGATTGTTAAATTCAAGTTCAAAAGGGTCAAACGAAGTCATAATATAACCCGAGTTTGTACAGCGAACCATTCCTAATAAAAGTGATGTAGTATTTTATTAATAGTGTGCAAGGTTGAGAATTAGCTCTTAATAAGTTCATAGCTCTTTATGGTGGTTTGTAATGAGTACAAAATTGATGAACTTACCTATGTGAATGTGGGGAATTTGTACAACCCCAAGGAGACTCTTAAGGCTTGGGGTCTCTATAGCGTTGTTGAGGTGATTTTRCACTTCACCAACAAGTCAACCGCCCAATATTGTTCTTAGTTCGGTAGGGGGCTGCCCCTTTGGTTACTGATTATATTGATAACCTCGCTAACGTAAAATGGCTCCTAATCGATTAGAGTTAAACAAAAAGATGGGATATAAGGAGGACAACGTATTGTGGAATAAAGCTGAAGCTTAAAACAAACAAAGATGAAATGAGACAAACACCGTCCATTATAAAGGGATCAATATTAGACTACCATTGTATTACAAGGAAAAAATGATTACCTCCATGATTACACACGATGGGATGAAAATAAATAACTTACTACTCCATGATAGGATGAACTATGCTACGCTGCGCTAGACTAATCTAGGCTATGGTAAACTAAACTAACTTGGCTACTGAGCCAAGTGGCTAAAGGAAACTAATGCGAAAAAGAGATAGATGGATGTTGTTGTGTTGTTGTTCATTTTACTGTTGTGCCGCTTCTTCAATTTATAGACCTCCAAGGGTGTAGATCATGGGTGGGAGTTACTTCTTCTTTCGGTTACTTGCCGCCTCTTTTCATATTTCAAATGCTCGTAATTTTCCTCCAAGCTCTATTGTTGCCTAATCTTCATGGGCCTGCCTTTGGGCTATCTCCTGATGAGTCATTCTTACCATAATTCCCTTTTAACGCTATCGCTGCATCGCTAGACTGAAAGCCATATTATGAATGTCATATATAGCCTGTCATCTCCTTGTACCTTATTCATCACTAATTACTTTGTGCTGGTCAAACTCTACTAATTAAGTAAACAAAGTCAACTATGTATTTTTACTCCATAACAAGCGTTCATGAAATCCCAGGAAATTGAGGGACAATTTGTATTTGTGTGCCAGAACTTATCGATTTTGAGAAAAGTGAAATGTGCAAACGTGTTTATACAAACTCCATTTATAGGTTCAAGCAAAACTCCACCTAAAATGATTGTAGAACACATTTGCAAGCATTGGGTATCAATTCAAGTCCAAAAAATTTGATATCTTAAACACTTATGTCTCCGATGCCCATTCTTTCCATACTCGTATTCCTCTCTATTCTTTGAATCATGTGGGGGAATGTTGGAGTTATACACTACAAATCGATGCTTCAAAGAATATATATGTCCCACATTGATAGTTTGACAACGTGCGCGGGTGTGGCCCATTTTATACTCATTCCATATTCATTGGTCAAACTTTAATTGAACAATTTGGTAACGTTCATTTGATTTCTTGCCGTTACAATAGATTGCCGAATTATTCTTTGCCATTAAATTATTATAATTATTCCTTGTTGATTTATTGCCTAAAAATCTTCCCCAAATTATTTTCCTCCTTATTAAGCCTTACATTATTTATTGAATAGTGGTGGTTCATTGAAATTACACATAGAAAATAATGATTGATTCCTCTCGATCTCAAAAATATTACAAACACAACTCTTTCTCCTCTCTTTGGGCATTGTTCGATTTGTTCTCAGACCAGTTTTTCGCAATACACCGGTAAGTCAGAGGTCATTTAAACCCGAGGGTTGATTGTCRTGAGGTCATGTGTACGAGTACGGRTAAATTCGACTTTACGACAGTGATTTCGATCACGCCATGACATATCAGATAAGTTTCGTCTTAGTAATACTAGTCATATTTCTAACAATTATTTCATGGCAGCAACATAAATGAAATCCACCAAATATTTTGAAAGACAAACTTCCAAAATCAAGTGTTGTATTTCTAATTCATATAACAAAACAAAAAAWATTCAAACACCTCTTCATAGTTAAACACCCATAAAAATTATGTCCCATTTTTAAATAGAAATAGAAATCAAATGACCCTTAGTATGCTCTCTGGAAACCCCCTGATCCCCTCCCTAAGCAGCAACCAACGGCTCGACTAAGGCAAGGCTCCGACAGCACGATGCAACTCCGATTTTTCAGCGACAACTACTACTTCTTTGACAACCACTCATTACCCCCTCTTCTTCTACCACTACACCCCCAAACACAACCTGCTGATCTCTCTTTAGGTGCTTCCGACCAGCCCATCTGTCTCCTTTCTCCCCTAACTTTCCCAATCTCTTCTCTCTCTTTCAAAGACATGAAACTCGTTTTGCAAATTCACAGAGTTAGCCTATATCGCTAATAGAAGGATGATTAGAAACAAACAGTAACATATATTTACTAGTATAGAAAGAACTACCCCAAATCCTTCTACTCACTCTACGAAGCTCGAGCCACCTTAAAGATCTAAAGTAGCGCTTTTCTGTAGCAATATTAAGACTCCGTAGAGAAATTTGAAGGACAGCGAAGATTATGAAGAAGATCCATTGAACAGCAGGCGTTTCATCATCACAACGCTTTACTCTTTACTCGATTTTTATACCGATGATTGAGAAGCTAATATGAAGCAAGGGTTGTCAACTCTCATAAGCCGTTACCTATTGTGTTAGGCCCAATGTCATTTTATACCTCTTTTGGTCTTATAGGTCTACTATGTCTAGACACCCCATATTCCCCTTTTCATTATCATCTCGGGTTAGTTGGTTGCTTATTGAGCTGCGAGCAGCTGGTTCGACTCGGTTAAACTCGCTGTCAACGCCTCGTACTCGGTTCAATAGCTCGAAGACGATATTTTACACAAAAACAATAATTTTCTACAATAATATCTTAAACAATTTCCAGTTAACACTTAATATACCAAATCCCGAATTACCTAGTATAATGAAAAACATATAAAGTAAAGAATTGAACTAGCAACACGATATAGTCTACATTTTGTCTCAAAAACGTGGATTTTAGGAGGGTTAAAACACAATTAGTTGAGCTGCTCGTGAGTCGACTCGACCACTCAAGCAATCTAACGAGCCACGAGCGAACACCCCCAGCTCCGTGATACACGGTCGCTCTGATAAGCACTCCCTATATCCTTCCCGAATGTCAAATGTTCTTGTCCTCATAACAATACACCAAAATTAAATCTCTGTTACCATTTCTATATGAACATTTATATTTGAAGATGAACATTTACATGTGAAATGACACTTGGATATTGACATTTGCTTTTGGAGATGAACATTTGGTATTAGACACGTATATTTTTCCGGAATAATAAGGAATATGATCCCAGATCACCTTAAGAATTTGGTTCTTTGTAGTGCAACTGTATAATAGAGCGGTAAATTTTACAGTAAAATTCTTACATGATCCGACCTCCCGGTCCTCATATTCCTCATATCACTTAGAGTTATGGGACCAATGTTATGTCTAAAACACAAATGTCAATCCCCAAAAGTTGCATTTTCTCCGAATACAAGGTTCAACTTTCCAAATACAAATGTTCACTTAAATATATTACTTCGTATCTTGTTTTTGGTCCTGGTCCATAGTCATTGGCCTCTAAATGAACTCCGGCTTGCTCATCTTGAAGACTGTTGGACTTGAGAGATTCATATGCTACTTAATCAGACCCTAAACAAAATTTGGATTCGTAGATTATATTTTGTTGTAGCAACTTAGCCCCTTTACTTTCATCAATTGTGCAAGTATAACCTTTATATTTAATTAGTCAATCAGCAACCATAATTGATAATTAGTTGCAACTCACCTAAAATAATAAATAGTTTTAAATAATTATTTCATTTAGTTTTAATAGAAAAAGAGCTTTATTTAATGAATGTATTTTGTACAAAACAAATATAAAATCAATACAACTTAATAGAAATAATTGGAGCTAATTTTTTTTTTTATTTCTAATTTCTTTTCTTCTCATGGCTACAATTATATAATGTACACTATGATCATCACTCTTTACATTTTATACGTAAGTAGCTTATGTACCAATTACAAATAACGTATAATACTAACTATAATGAAAAGATGTGCTAATTTTTATTTACCTATATTGTTACAAAAAAAAAATCTTAATACAATGGCATTTTTGATTAAAGAAATACAGTTATGTTGTAACTAAAAAAACCACACCACAAATAAGATCACGAATTATCTTGTCATGAGCATCAGGACAAATTTACACGAAAATTATATATGTTATTGTTATCCAAATTACTGACTTACAAAGAGCAATCTGAATGTTCAGACTGCATATTCACAACTGCTTAGTTTGATGATATTCAATTATACCAAATTGAATATCATGGCAATTGTGTAGATACTTGATAAAGTTACAGTACAATAAGTGATAATTCACTAGTATAGAAACTACATTTAGATGAGTTACAAATTGAACAAATTACATTAGTTAATTAATAATTGGTGTAAGTAATAAACTTATAATGTTGAAAGAAATAAAAATTGAAAGTAGAATCCATTTTTGATTTCAGGTATACCTGTATTTTCGTACAGCATCGAGATGTCATATCTAAATTATCATAGCTACTAATAAATAATTCAATACAACAATCAAGTTGTGATCACCATTCACCATTTGTCGGCATTTGTCTTCATCTTTCTAATTTCATCGCTTCATTTGCTTTATCTTCACATAATCACATTAATTAATTAGTTCTAATGTTAGCGTCTAGTATCTCATTTTATTGGAATTCTTTTCCAAATCATATGACTCGAGATTATTGTTAAACTATTCACATTAATTAATTGATATAAGAACTTGCAAATTATATTTTACCAAACGTTAGGTACACTACATACAAATCTCTATTTTGGCCACTACATATATATACAGTACACTAACAAACGGATTGGATCAAATGAGTAGCGACTTAATTAATGTGTTTCGATATAGTGTTTGAAGTTGTTGTCTAAGGTAGTGTTTTCGAGATTGTAAAATTTTACAAAAAGCTACTCCGTACTAATATTAGCCTTTTGAGGTAATTTTTCCCCAACGCTACATACCGTATTATTTTTTAAATATTATATTTTTAATTATAGTTCGTGCCCTAATATATAGGTACATACTTATATCGCCGAATACTGAAAAATCATAATCAACTTT
>SNQN01002877.1:0-35898 GCA_008642245.1 Bassia scoparia
AATGACAGGTCCATAAGCGAATTTTCGATGATTTCCACTTGATAGCAATAGACTTGAACACGTAATAGCCTTAGGAACAAGAAAGCCCCCAACTGAAATTAAGGCCATGATGACGAAACGAGCCACCAGCGAGGCTTGGGACATTTGATATTTAGGCTTTAGATCAAAACATAGGGAAGCGTGGTAGATTATATGGATGAGTTCCTAACAAGATGTTACTAACCCAAAAAAGTCAGCGTGGCTTTACTTCTTGGGGATTGATCAATGGTCCTTGGTGACCAAAGAATAGGCTATGGTTCGTAGAAATTTAAAAAGGGTCAAATTTGTGCTGAAGGGTCAAAGATGTGGCTAGATGCGAGGTTGACTAATGATGTAGTTTCAAGTATGAGTCTATGTCAGGTTCTAATTGAGAAGAAGAATCGAGCCATCCATTGAACTTGTTTTGTTATATTAATGTGGTCGGATCTCGAGTGAGTTATCCAGTATCCTTCGATCAAACCGATCGTAGTTCGTGAGGTCGTTGTGTGAAAGTGATGGACAAATGCCTCATTTTTGGAGGACTTTTGAGTTGATATGTGGGCTTAGGTTGAGGGTGTGAGGCTTGAATTGCACTTGATTTCTAATGTACTTTGACAAGCTTTTGATTTATAGAACTTTGAATTGGATATTGATGTTGTTTTCACTTATTTTGAACTTGACTTGAATTTCTTTGAAGCTTGAATTGAATTTGCTTTGAACTTCGCTGTCATTTTGGTATTTGAAATGTGGTAGAAAGAAAATGGGCGAATAGGCTCAAGGTGTTGTGAATGGTATTTGATTTTGTTTAAGGTAAATGGAGGGAAGGGATTGAACTTTGTGGAGCTATGAAATAAGGGCCTCTCGATGCATGTCCATTTGATTTTGTGATTATTTTTTTTGAATTTTTATTTTTTTTTATATTTTTTTTTGAGGTCATCGAGTGGCAAGATCTCATCATTGAATTTAGAAACACAAGAGAAATGAAATAGAAAAGAAAAGGGCTTATTTTATTGAAATTGAAATAGAAAGAATTACATCCTAAATGACATAGACTTAAAACAAAAAAGAAAGAATTGATTGTTAGACTAGTACTCTTATTGACCAATCTAGAGAAGGTCGCGCAGATCGATGACCCACGCCTTGGGGTGACTCATGTTTAGCAAGTGGGTTGTTTGATGTTATCTTATCCTTCGCGCTGGAGAACTGGAGGCAACCATCTTCGGACCATATCTTGATCTTTGCTTTAAAACGAAACAATTTTCAGTGGTGTGGCCCTTCCTTGGTGGAACTTGCAATAGCATTGCATTCCAACTCTTAGATTTCTTATCATCTGAAGGATCTGGAATGGGCCAATAGGAGCAAGTGCACCTTTCGCAGTTAACCTGTCAAAGCCTGCTCATAAGTCATGCAATTGAAAAAGGCCTTTGTGGCCTTCGGCTTGTTGCTGAAAGAGCCGGATGGTTAGAAGAATTATCATTGGAGATATGGGTAATGTGACTGGTTTGATCGGTAGAAGAGGAGCCACCTTTCTTGTTAAAGCACCCGCAGTTACCCTTGGACTTCTGGGCTGAACATCTTCCTAACTAGGAGCCAACCTTGTAGACCTATAATGAATCAATGGCTTGAACTTGAGTGGTTCTCGATACTTGGGTTGAAATTCTTGATGACCATCCGAACTTGATCTTCCTCATTTGGTCGATTAGTCATTGAGCGGCCTTCTCCCTCCATCTATTAAGGAAGTAGAAAATCTCTCTTTTCCTTGCTTGGTGCTCTAGTTCACGGAGCCGACAGGACTGAGAATTGTACCTATACTGCTTTAGACTCTTGTTGATATATTCCAATCATCGAGCTTGTTGATTCAGAGTCTTGAACCACCTGGATGGATGGTGTCCAAGTTAATAGGGAACACTGAAGCATATAATTCTTTACTCATTCCTAAGAGCCATTGAGATATTGAAAGTGCGGAGGTGGTCCTCTGGTCTTCGGTCCCTTGAACTTGGCAAATCAGTGATGACAACTTCTTAGGAAGCTAGCGCTTAATCTCATAATCAGCAACATGAGGCCTTGGATAGAATTCTCGACAGTTTCTTGACTAACTCTTCTAGTTGTTCCACCCTTTTTCCGTCTCAGTCTTCGAGGAGGGGTGATGTCTCAGCATTGTCTTCTTCCTCCTCGTTAGATCGAGAGTTTTCCTTGGTCCTCTTTTCCTTTAGCTCCCAATGCTCTTTCTTGGGATCAAGGCGAGAACTCACAGACTCAAGCATTTCTAGAATAGCATTAAGTTGTGTTCGATGTTTGCCATGGAAATGTCTTGATGAACAGGAGCGTGTCGGCTGGCTTCTTGTTACTCTTCTAGGCCCTAGAGACAAGTTGCGAATCTTTGCTATCTTGCTGAAATCAGAAATATACTTTAGAACCCGGAAAAGATTGGTCTACTTGAAAACTCTTAAGAACGAACCTAACTCAGTCTTAAGGTTCTGAACTCGAACTGGACTTGAATGGGCTAGACCTAAATCTAATTTAAGGTGAGACTCGAGAAAGATTCAAACCTAATATGGCTATTTCAGAATTAGGACCTCCTAGACCTACGAGCCACTTGAAATTGAATGGCCTAGCCTTGAATCAAAGTTCCTAGGGTTGAGTCTATGATCGAACCTAGTTCAGTTTTAAGGTTCTTGAAGTTGAAGCGAACCTATCCAGATTCAAGGCTCTTGGGTTGAAATTGGATTGAACCTAATTCAATTTAAGGTTCTTTTGAATTAAGATTGAATTGAGACTAATTCAGATTTAAGATCCAAAAGTCGAATCTAAGTCAGACTTAGATTCTTGGATTGGGAACGAATTGAGTTTGAAATTGAATTGATTGAAATTGACTTTGAATGGCTAATGAATCATCGAACTTCATGTCTTAACCATAGATTAAGGGACTGGCTTAGTTGGTGTTAAGAATTTGGACTGAATGAAGAGTCACAAGTTAACAAGCACATTGATTGAAACACAAGCCCGATTTTATTCACCTAAGTCAGGATCTAAGTGAGCTATAAGTCGCTTGGTAAGTTTGATAGTGTACCATGCCTAAGAGTGAGCTGGGTCCAATTTCACCACCACAACATTGGTGATGTATGGCCGAGATACCCCTTATATTACACGCATCCAGTAACACGTGCATAAGCGGCATGGGCGGATGGGACTTACCTTAGCCATGTATCCATTAACCATATGCAACCAAGGTAAAACTCCCCCTTAAGGTGATCTCGAGCATAGAACATGCCCTAATAGACTAAGGTGCCTAGGACATGACCCTATTCGAAGGGTCGCAAGCAAAAATTCAATTAGTTATGAATATGGAACTACGAGAGGGCTTCAGTTAGGGCTTCGCCCCCTCCAAGGCGTTGACCTCAGCTTCAGTGTCATGGGAATTGAGCCATGGAATCCGCATGTGGATGCGTTGGGGTGGTTGTTCGAGTCAAGGGGATCGCCACCGTGCCTATATAGGTTATTCACGGACGCCCGAACATTGGTTCCAAACTAGTGGCCCCACAAATAGGTCCAGTAACCAAAGTGTGGGTTCGGTGACATGGTACGGATTGAATCAGTAACCCAATCCGCCCGCATGTAGCGGCCTCTACTCGGTCTCATTGTAGTTCCGTAATCATAACAATTGAATTCAAGAAAAACTTATCGATTTGATCTTGAGAGCACTAACCTAATATTGCTAGTGGGTTGCTATTATGTACAAACAAAGACTTCTATAATGGACAAGGCGATCACTTGATTGTTAGTCAATATTAATAAGGTGCCTATAAAAACCGGTCGTCCATGATTATCTGACTTAATGTGACAAGCAATTGAATTCCGGTCTTGATTATGCATATGTACAAGTGTGATAGAGTATATATATACAATATGGATACATACACCATGAGAATACATAAATTGAAAAACTATATATAATATATGTACGCCATCCTCACCTTGTCACTGCAATTAAATTATTGTTAGTTTAAATCGAAGAAAACGTTCGTTAAAGATGGCTATACAAAACACAAAGAGAATGTTAGTAATGACTACAACAATAAAATGACAATGGAAAATAAAGGAACAATAAAATTAACGAAAGTGAAACTTAACCCTATGTATTTACATGATTCAATTAAAAAGTGAGTTTCTACATTGTGTTGATTTAATTGAAACTCATAATAATAATTAGTCAATTAAAAGTACACAAAGGATTAATTAGAAGAGCAAAAAAAGATGTTTTAGGTGAGTAACTCAGAGTTATACCTGATTTTGTTCGTCAAATCGATTCGAAAAGGGACGCGAGACTCGTATTTGAATGTGTATGTGTATGGGACAGAGACTATGTGAGAGTTTTTGAAATTGTGAAATCGTGTCGTGAAGTGTTGGGTCGTGAAATTCTCTCAAGGGTTCGTCCCCAAGTCCCCTAAAGTCGTGAGGCAAAGGCCGTATTTATAGGCACGAAGAGGAAAAACAAAATCTGCGTATATACGCAGGAGGGCTGCGATATACGCAGAGGAGGAGCGTATATACGCTCGTCCTACGTATATACGCGGTGAGGAGCGTATATACGCTCGTCTGCGTATATAACGCTTCTCTTCTTATTTCCAAAAATCCGAAAATATTGTGATTCGGAATAAACCGTTGCCAAAAATTTCGATTCTCTAAGATCGTGGATTATTCTAGACGTCCCCTTTTGCAAGAAAGTATGTTTCTAAGAAATTCTGGAACATTCCACGTATCCTTTCTGATTATCTACGTATTTTCTGCGTATTCTGCGTATTTTGATGTTTTGTAAATATTGCAAAATTCATAGAAAATCATAGAAAAATCAGAAAATAATCTAAAAATACTGGCGAACTCAAAAAATGTGAGTGCAATGAAAAGTGAAAATCTAATATCACCAGTATAAATTATTTCAAAAAACTTATAGTTAACAAAATTCCGAAAAATGAAAGTGATTAAAGAAATCTTTGGCCTCTTGATTGACCTTTGCTCACGATTTCGATTGTGAATTCACATATTTGAAGTTTCTACGAGTGCAGCTGCGCCTTTCGGAATCGAATCAATCACGAAACGTGGTATATTCATCATCGATTACTCATTTGGGAGACACATTTAGGTGTTTACACCTTGCTATATGAGGACTTACATGCTCATGACTTGTTTGTTATGTATGCAAGCTAAGGCCTAGTTCTAAAAGAACGTAGCACGTTGTCACGCTAGCATGAACCCTATATGCAAAAGAAAAACAAAAGTCCAGCCACCTAGAGTCAGCTGCTACGTTATCGAATAGGTCAGTCGAGTGTCCAAAGAGGTCCCATGACTAGGCTTAAACCGTTGTATGGCTTAACACATCCAACCCGTTGTGATGATCAAAGAGGTTTAAACCATTACGGCTTTGTAGGGCACGCAGCCGCGCGTCATAGTGGGGATGGCATCAAGCTTAAGAATTTGACATAGTAGTGCACTAGCGCCAATCTAAGCGAGGCCCCCCGTCTAGTCTCAAGTGAAGAACACACTAATATGAGACGTGATGCGTAGAAAACGGAAACTCAGTGCAACGACCTAAGTTCCGTGTAATGCAGGATGCGCTAAACACAATGCCGTCTTAAAGGACGTCGAAATCGCATAAACAATTCGAGTATTGCCCACACATCACTAAAGTAATAGCTTTAGTGAACTCCTAGTGAATTCGCCATAAAATATACGGCACCGGCGCGTCAACGGGTGGACTGGGTTCGGTCCTTTGCTCTGGGGATACAATTTAAGGCAGCTCGGTTTGTTTCCAAAATTGATTTTTTGCCTTTGCATATTGTGAGTATGCCTGGAGTTGTGTGTTTATACTCGAAATGAGTAAAGGAAGTCGCCACCGCACTTCTTTGGAAAGCTGCGGAACCCATTTTAAGTCTTACCTATAATTGCATAAAGCAAGGGCGAAGGACTCCATGTCTAGTAGTGCACCAAGGTCTGGATTAGGGGGCAAGGGTAAGGGTGAAGAAGTGCACAGCCCCCCCCCCCCCCCCGCGCATCTAGCGGCCTCTACTCAATTATTGCGAGTTTAATATCCAAAGACAACAACAAACAAATTTCCATTTTAAACCCTAAGCATGCAAAGTTACTAGGGGTAGTTAACAGAATACTATGCAATAGTGTTACTTTGTTGTGGCATGTGTTGTTAATTTTGTATTCCAAGAGCCTAATGCCGGTTGTCCATAGTTATCTTATTAGGCGTGAAAACACAAAATTTGCAGGTCTTTATTAAAGCATATTATAGGTGTGAGACAAGCATGAAAGCACTCGTGCGAGGAATTCAAAGTTATGCCTTAAGGTTGCTTTTAATTTTAATTTCCGAATTTTTATTAGTCAATATTATATGTAAATTACATAGAAAGTCGAATTTCTAAACAAGCATGCAAAAGGGGGTTAAGAATTGTGACGTTGGCCTCATACCTACCTCGCAACACGATGTCGAAGACCAAGGACGTAGCTTCGGACCCTCAGGAACCCTTGTCGAGCCATTAGAACCCTTGAAAACCTCCTAGATCTAATGTGGAAGAGTGTTTGAATGTGTTTGAATGTATTTGTGAGAGAGTTGGACGATTGAGAGAGAGAGAGAGAGAGAGAGAAAGAGAGAGAGAGATTCAAGTCCTCCAAAGATTAGAAAAGTTGTTAAAATGAATGAGGGAGTCTCGTATTTTTAGGCAAGGGTCGAAATCGGCTAAAATCGAGTAAGTCTTGGGCGTGTAATTACGCCCAACACTTACTAGATTTTGGCTGATTCGCCTTGCATTGAATAGTGATATCGTAATGAAATAAAATCGAGATAAAATCATATAAAATATACGCGTGATTTTATACGATTGCAACTGATTTTATTGCAATTCTCGGGATATTTGCGTTTTTGCTTAAGAAATTCGTAAATATTAAACCATAATTAGAAAAATTATGGAAAAAATGTGTAAAAATTCCTTGTGAAATTTCATATTTTTTCGCTAAAATTTCGTGAATTTTGGAGTTATTTTGATAATTTAATTAATTATTACAAAATTATTTAGATTGTCGGAAACTCCGAAAAAATTCAAAAATGCTTAGAAAAATTCAGAAAAAAAAAACCTGAAAAATTCTAGAATAATGTCTAAAAATAAGTTAAAATTATTTGAAAAGTAAAACTTACTTTTTGAGTTGCTAAATACTTGGAAAATGTGTTTGGTGTAAGGGAATTTGCCTTTTTTAGGGCTTGTCGGGGTCCAACGTCTCTCGATTTGACTTGTGTGTTGCGAGGGGTGTCTTATCATTGGCCATCTTGGGTTAGGGACAAATTTAGGTATCTACAGAAATGCTTAAAGTCGTCACTGTTGAGGAGCCTCATTTGAAGGATGACAGTAATTGGAGAGAGAATTTAGTAGAGGGAACTCATAAAGATAAGTTTCCATGGGCCCTTTTCGGACAGAGAGGTCAAAAGGAGATGTTCTTGATGCCCAGCTCATTAGTTGTCACCAGAATAGGAAGTTGCAGGAAGAGAATCCTATAGCCCAGCCTCATTTGGGTGAGAGTCAAAGGGAGAAGTTGAGAGAAGAGATCCTAGAGACCCAGGCTCATTTGGGTGGAAAACAGGAAGATGGACTTGGTGAGGGAAATATGTTGTCAGAGCTTCATTTGGTTGCTGAAGTACTTCAAAGAGAGACAATTTAGGGATCATCCAGGAATTTGTCGTTTGTCAATATTCAATGTCATCCCTTAGTTATAGAGCTGATGAAGTACCCTACTGAAGAAAAACTTGAGAATCATGGGATAAAAAGCTTTACAGCAGATGCTTTAATGACTGAGCAGGTATCTGATGTGGAGTTAGTAGACTATGGCTCAGAAGGTTTGGATCTGGAGGTGTCCAAGTCAGATCTTGATTTTTTGGCAAATTGTTTTGAAGGAGATTGTGAGTCTAGCCCTGTGGCACCGTGCAGAAGGATACTTCATGGACCGATGAAGTTGATCAAGTCGACACTGCAGGTAAGACCTCTACTATTTCAGCTGAGCTGAATAAATTTTATAAAAGATCTGGTGTAGCGCCATCCTTGGAGACTGTTACTAAGGAGCAAGAACAGTTAGTTGTGGAACACTTCATCAAAGATTTTAGYGTAGACAACTCACATAGTAAGCCCCTTTATGTGACAGTTAATATAGATGGCGCTAGGCTAGGTAAAGTGCTAATTGATACTGGCGCTACTATAAATCTTATGCGTTGATCAGTTTTTAAGAAATTGGGTAAGGGTAGGAAAGATTTATCTAGCGTCAGGATTAGCATAACTGCATTCAATGGCAAGTCTGAGAATACTAAAGGATTAGCTTGTATGCACATCCAAGTAGGTACTTCTAAGACTTGGTCAGTTTTCTTTATAGTAAAAGGGGAGGGTAATTGTAATGCGATTCTCGGAAGAGATTGGCTTCACCAGACTTATGCTATTCCTCCTACTTTGCATCAAAAAGTAATACTATGGAATGGTAATGAATATGAGGCAGTTTGTGCTGATGTTGATGGTTATTTGATTGACATTAACCGGGAATTTCCTAGGATACTTATGAAGACCTTGCCTAATGACGAGGGGATTGCTCTCAAACTTGAAAGTCAACCAACAACCAGAGTGAAAGTTGTCTCAAGTGCAATCAAATATGTTGAAGAGGCCGCTGCAGATGATGAATTACAAAATACATCTAACGCTTCCCATGTAGTGTGGAGTCCAACATTGGAAAATCAAGCCAGTACAGTTGATGTCCAAGGAGCATCCCTTAGGGGAAAATTTGATGATGTACTTAACACTTTTAAGGGGAGGAGGGCTATCTTACTTGTTGTGATTAGTCTTGGATACAAGTAGTGTTCAGACTTCTATTTTATACGTTATATGGATTTAATGAATTCGAATCATAACTATAAAATCAGATCGGATACGGCTTTRGCTCTTCGCAATCTTTACGCTTGTCATTATGCACAATATGGTCTAGAGGTAAACGCAATCATGGGTGATGATGCTGAAATATTGTCAAGTGGGGATCTTGACACTCACTATTCACCTTCTTCTGACGCCATGGGAKGAATTTATGGCCAAGAAGAAGAAGTAAGAGTGTGGGCCAAGAGCGACGAAATCAGGAAAGAAGTCCATGACCCTCTTGTGGAGGTTAATCCTGATACAGCAGAAAATCCTAGGTATACTTACATAAGTAAGGAGTTACCTGAAGGAGAGAAACTGTCCATTATCAAAGTCCTCCAAACCAATAGGGACTATTTTGCTTGGGAACATCATGAAATGTCGGGAATTGATCCTTCGATTATCCAGCATGAGTTACCAATCAAACTTGGATGTACCCTAGTGGTATAGAGTCCCAGAAGGTTAGCGCCAGACTTGATTCCTAAAATCAAGGAAGAGATCGCTAATATCCTAAAACTTGGGTTCATTCAACCAGTAAAGTACGCTGAATGGACCGCCAATATTGTTCTCGTGGTCAAGAAGAATGGCAAAATTAGGATTTGCATCAATTATAGAGACATTAACAGTGCCTCTTCAAAAGATCAATATCCTATTCCAGTAGCTGATATGCTCATAGATGCTGCAATAAGGCACGAACTGGTGTCGACTTTAGATGGGTTTGCGGGATATCACCAGATCARAATTGCTGAAAATGGTCACTCAAAAACTGCATTTAGATGCCCAAGATCCGTGGGACTCTACGAGTATGTTGCTATGCCTTTTGGATTGAAGAATGCGGGAGCAACTTATCAACGTGCTATGAACCTCATTTTTGACGAAATGATAAGGGATTTCATGGAGATCTATATAGACGATGTTCTAGTAAAATCAGGGAATGCGTCAGAACATGTAGAGCATCTTGTTCGTGCCTTTGAGAGAATGAGGAAGTTCAGTCTTAAGATGAATCCATTGAAGTGCGCCTCCGGGGTTATAGCCAGTAATTTCCTCGGGTTCTTAGTACACAAAAAATGGTAATGAGATAGATCAGAACAAAGAGAAAGCTATCCTGGAGGCTCAACACCCTAAAACTAAAAGGGAGTTCCAAAAATTCTTAGGACAGATCAAATATGTTCGTCGATTTATTACTAATTTGGCAGGAAAGACGAAAGCTTTATCTCCTTTTTTAAAGCTAAAGAAAGGAGATGAGTTCAAATGGGGTGTTGAACATTAGCAGGCCTTTGAGCAAATCAAAGCGAAGGTGGCTTCTCCATCAGTTTTGATTCCCCCCAAAGCAAAATGGGAAACCATTGAGGTTATATTTGTCAGCGTTTGATGGCTCTATCGCCAGTATGCTCACGCAAGAAAATGAATATGCGCAGGAGCAAGCGATTTTCTATCTAAGTAGAATCTTGCAAGACGTGGAAACACAATATACCAAYGCTGAGAAATGGTGTTTGAGTTTATATGATGCTTTTATTAAGTTCAATCATTACTTGATGGTTTTCTCCATTGAAGTCATATCACCAACCGACGTGTTGAAACACTTAAGGGTGATGTAATCATATAGAAGTTACTAGATCCCCACCGAGTCTATAAATAACATGTCATGCAAATGGTTTTTCATCTCCTCTGTTCTCACTTTTTCTCCTTCCAAAAACCTCTYCAGTCTTTCCTTTCCCAAGAGGATTTTCCTAATATGCCAACACTAATGRAATTCAAGAGATGGGTACTAGAAAAAGCTCAACACCAAGAAGACTTTACTCTTATCAACCACGAGATCTCCCGCCAGGCTCTCGAGGGTGTAGAGTTCAAGCAGAAGGAGAAGGCAAGGAAGGCACTCATGTCATTTGAATTCAAGTGGTTCATGTACTGGAGGCAGGGACGTTACCACCCCTACACCATTAAGGAACAACGTGCAGATGAGGCAACATTCCGAAAGGAAGAAAGAGATAAGGAAATGTCAAGGCAAAGGAGAGAGGTTGAGATACAGCTCGAGATGGAGAAACGAAAGAGGAACAATGACAAGGACAAAAAGAAAGATAAGGCAAAGTGGGTTTGCCTTGCAAGTGTCCGAAAGTTGATCCGACATCTACTTCACGGGAAAACGTCCATGTCCCCATAATTTTGTCGTCTTTGTCATCATCTTTTTCTTCTTCATCACATTCACCTTCTCCATCAACAGGGTCTGTTCCTGCAAGGTTTGGGAGGTAGATTGCTCGTGTTCAAAGTGATGATGAGGACGAGATTGATTCTAACAATTATGGGGAATCCAACGATTGACATTAGATCAAAATCATAGTTCTATCAWGGTTTTAGTCTTCTAATTCCTCTAAATGTTAGAGTTATGTACTAATGTTTAAAATGAATTTCAAACTTTTGTACTACTTGTCAAAAAACATTGCCATTGAAATTTTTAATCATTAATAAAATATTTTGCTTAGAGTAAATTTCTTTATTTCTTGCAAAATACAAGTACAAAATTCATTAATTGATGAATAATGACTATTGACAAGACACTCCAATATTAATGCTAGTGTCACYACTAAATGACTACTCAGTAATGATGACTTTCGTGGGATATTGGGTCAATTTATGACTTTGGTCTCCATGTAATTTCCCAAAAAGAGGTAAATGTAATTCTTGGAAACTGTGTTGATTTTATTGAGTAGTATCCCATTCTAAGTCATTTTTCATTTCTACTGCAAACATAAGGTGACTACAAAATTATAATGATATGAATATAAAGTCATTCTTATATCAAAAGCGTGAAATGAGTGAACTTGAGTTTCTGGCATTGAAAGAATGTTAATCTGCAAGGACTCAAGGGTTACCGCCCTTGCGAATTAAGGGGGAAATTTGTTACGRAATCAAATCTATTTCCAAATGTCGTACTTTTCCTCATCGGCTATTCAATTTAGGGAGACACTTTTGGGTGTCTACAGCTCCATTAACCGAYTTGCTCAAGAAGAAGGTTCAATGGCATTGGGGGCYAAGTTCTCAAGTGGCATTCGATGATCTCAAGGAGGCGATCACCAAAGAGCCCATTCTAGCCTTGCCCAACTATGCAAAGTCGTTTGAGCTCCACACCGATGCATCTGACTTTACTATTGGATGGGTGCTTATGCAAGAAGGGCATCCCATTGCCTACGAGTCACGCAAGTTGAATGATATGGAGAGGCGTTATCCGGTACATGACAAGGAGATGACTGCTATCATTCATTTCATGCGTAATTGGAGGCATTACTTACTTGGGAGTCGATTCACCATCATGACTGACAATGTGGCAACAAGTTACTTTAAAAATATGAAGAAGCTAAGCCCCAAGCAAGCCCATTGGCAAGATCTAATTTTTGAACGTTATCATTCTTTCTTTAGTGTACTCTCTTTACTTTTTGTCATAAGTGAATTGAAAATTTGCTAAAAGTGGTGATTTTTAATGATTTTCACTTTTAGAGGTGGTTAATTCAAATAAGGGGAAAAAAGGGTGGTAAAATCATTTTTGGGTGATAATTTACAATTTTTCCAATAATCACGCAAGAAATATGCCTAACAACTCTTTTTTTTAGAAAGGTAAGTAATTTTATTAAGCATTAAACAACACACCCATTACAAAAGAGACATACACTCAAGGGAACAACGAAAACTAATCAACAAAGAACAAGTCAAAAAACAAATACACATTACTCAAAGAGCCTTGAGATCCACTCTCTGTCCTGTTGCGTGGTTTTCACTAAAAGAATAGACCAAATTCTCAGTTTTATATCATCTCTTATTCGCAGAGCACAATAATCAGGTCTTTTGTTGGGCCCTAGGATTACTAGCCCAATAATTGGGTACAAGCCAGAATAAAGGAGCAGCCTAGCAAATGGAAAGTCAGAGCAAGGAAGGGAAGTCAACAATAAACAAGGAAAAACGATCGTTACAAGACGTTACTAGCAGCAATTAAGCTCTAAGTCTAATAAGTATTGTCTATGGTACTTAGTAACTCTTTCTTAAATTGTTGTCAGTTRGTTTTGAAACTGGTGTACTTGTGAAATGATGCTTGATATACAGGAACAGTAMGAGACCAGTGCCTTGATTTCTTAAAGAATTCAAATTTGTTGAAAAACTTTCCAAAATTAATGATATTGTTTGCGGGGGAAACTTCATGGTTTGTCATCAACAAAAAGGGAGAAATTGTTGAGTTCCCTAGTTTGAGTTTTGTTGGATGACAAACCGTATTGAACTATTATTGCATGGATGTTTCTGTTTGCATGTGCAGGAATCAAAGGATAAGTTCAATGGACGAAAAGACAAAGCCCATGAAGCCAACTCTTGAGATTTGCATGAAGACCAAGATCATAGAGTTTACATTCTTAGGTCTTAGATGCAATGTAAGTGGTATGAAGGTTTGTAAATGCATTATAAAGGTKGAGAATAGAGAGAAGAGATAGTTGTGGATAGTAAAGAACCTCGGTTGTTTGTTATACACAACTACAAGTAAACTTGGCTGAACTAGAACAGTCTAAGAACAAAACTAAACCAGTTCTCTCGAGTTTACTTCATACATCCGTATTTTAGAAAAGTTTTCTTTCCACGTAAATTTGAATTCAAAATACACGGATGTTTTGTTGTGCAAGTAAGATAATCTTAAGTATGGCAGGTATGTTATATTATATTACACTGATTTATTTGATCTCAAATAAAATAAGTGAGAATATTTTCCGTGGAATTAATTCTACATTCCCAAGGAAAATATTCTCTTGTAATAGTTTATAACATACATACCAAAGGCTTACTTAAGKTGAAAAACTTGCACACAAACGCAATACTTTTGCACGATCAGATTCTGAATATATACATTGTAAAGGTTATCTCTCAAAGTCTCAACCTCGCATAAACCCTAACATCACATTAAGGACTTCAATTACTCTCATCATTCAGCTTGTAGGTTGTTTCTTTCCGAGAGAAAAATCTATTGTAATTTAGCATTCTGTRAGTTCAGTTTGCTGGGAAAGTTGATCAAGGATCATCTTCATTTGAACCGGTGGTTGTGTTGAACTTTCATAGGTGGAAGTTGGGGAATCATCTTGTGCATAGTTGCATAAGTGATTGAGTGTACTTCTTTTGTTTCTCAGAGTTGATTAATAAAAGAGTGAGTGAGTGGAGGACGTAGACTTATTAGAGGTCGAACCTCGTTAAATCCTTATATTGTTTATTTTATCGCTTTTATATTTCCGCTGCTAGYGAATTGTTTTTCAACTATTCTTTATTCATTAATAAATTTTACAACACACTAACAATACTTAATTCATCCCCCCTCTTGAATACCACTTGCACTTTCACATTCGCATAACTAACTCCCAACAACATAATATAGAATGACTCTATACTGCTCCTGATTAGAGAACWCCTAAGACCTTGGCCTTYTGGAATATGTAAACTGAATTGGTGGCCTCCAATAATTTCTTGCATCATCCTTTTATTTATAATAATTAAATCCCATAGCCCATAGATATGGGAGTTTGAGGTTTGTGTGAAATGGTATTTACAAAATTGACCTTAGCGTGCACTGTTATTTACATAATGCCATTATTTATTCTTCTTGTGATTTGTTACATGTGTGTGAGGCATCTTCTCCTTTACAATTCATTACATCTCATTCAATATAGCTCATTCATTCTCTTCACCCACCTAACTCATTCTACCTCACATCTTATTTATGTTTAATGCCATTTCCTCTCTCTATTGCAATTCTAGGAGATTGAATTTTTCATAATTTACAGTGATACTTGGTTGTTACATCTGTTTTAGGGTGTTGTACGTTGGTGTAGCTTGTGATCCAGGGGGTGTTGGAGTCATGCCCTGTTTTGTGGGGCTTCTTTTGATCATTTTGCATTGCAAACCATGAACCCCACCTTGGTTGTTCGAGATGGGATATTGCATGGTGGATCTATGAGGTTAGGGTTTATTCTTACTCCTGATGATTGATTAATGTTGCATCGTAGTTTTCGAAAGTTAGGGTTTCGATCTAAGGGGTTTCAAAGTTTGATTGGATTTCATTTATAAATTTGGGTTGTTTTTCAATTTTAGGGTTCGAATTAYGCGTTAGTATTATTGGCATTTTTTTGAATTTTTTATCGAATTTTGTGTTTGAATTGTTTTCTTAATTTGTTGTGGGTTCTAGGTTTAATTCACATTTTATTACTCCTTTGTTATGCATATCGGTTCAAATTAAAGGGGATTTTTGGGGTTGATTTTACTCACATTTAGGGACGTCTAAAGCTGACYTGATCTGCTAACACGACCTGAACCTAACCTGAAATTAGTGGGTTTGGGTTGAGATTTTCGACCTGAATGTTTAAATGGGTTGACCTGAACCGAACCTGCAGTTACATGGGTTAGGTTCGGGTTGAAAAGTCCAACCTTAAATAAACCTGAAATGACCTGCCACTTCTATGATAAAATGAAAAATCATGGTTTCTAAGATTAATTATTAGTTTTGTTGGTTTGTTTTTTAACTTGGTTTGTAACTTGGAAGACTAACTAGTACCGTTGTTGGTATGTTTGAACACTTTGGTTTCAGTTCTTTCAAATATATTATAAAGGATTTCTTTTCATATATTTACCTATGTTAACAGATCACAAATCAGGTCAACCTGTATTTTAGCAGGTTAGGTTAGGTTTCAAAATCCTGACCTGCTAAGTTAACAAGTTAGGTTCGGGTTAGATTTGGCTGACCTATGAACCTACTGATCCGAACCTGTTAATGATCCGACCTGATATGTTTGACGTCCCTACTCACAATGTTAAGCCTTCGTCTATTAGGAGTTCCACCTTGAATCCTAAATTGCTTTATATGATAATTTCACATTATATACTTTGTATTATGTTATTGATTTTTAATGAGTAGATCAGAATTAACTGTTCAAATTAACAAAACTGTGAATGGAGTGTTAGTTGAGTGTTAGACATTTCGCATTTCACATTTCACATTTTGTAAGACTGAGTTTGCTAAAAGATGAATGCATAGTAACCTCAAWTTCATCTTTGCTTCGTTCTCAAATTAATTCTGCATCAGCTTTGCCTAGAGCCTTAAATTATGTTTATGGGCAAGAGAATTGATTGTGTTGTTGGATGCACTGTTTCAGAATACGTTAAAAGAACAACATCAACGGTATAGGTTACCCTGCATATTACATCAAAGTTGAGTATCTTTTTTAGAGTATATTTTGGACCTTAATTTCTTTTGGTTCGGGCTTGTAAATGCATGTCCTAATATTTATAGAATTAATTTTGGACCTAGGAATTGATGAATTGGGCAGCRGAAGGGTGTACCTTTTGTAGGGTAGCAGGCTTCGATCCATGGGACCTCGGAGGGCTCATGACATGTAACAAAAAGGCTCTCTTGATTTTATGGTTTTGAGGTTTGAGTAATTAGTGTGTTACCTTTATTTGATTTGATCGGATGTGTTGGCATTCAGGACACTAATGCCAATTTGATGGGTTAAGATTATAAATTTTTTCCGGAAACGAAAAGGGCAACTGAATTCGCTCAAAGAAAGCGAGTTAAATTATGTGGATATGATTCTCAATTTAGGCTCCCATTCCATCTTAAAGCCCTCCGAGCTGCTACAACTAAGAGAAGAAACTCAGACTTTTAAGATCAGTCCTCTGTCTTGCTCCCGTGCCTCTTACACCCGTTGTTCTCCTTACGAAATCATAATCATTTTTATGTCCCTTTAACTACAGTCTGGAGAATTTCAGGTAGAATTGACACCTAAAGATCTAATTGAACATGTTTCTGCTAAGAAAATATCTATTTTGGGATGTCTGAACACACATTGTCAATAAGTCTATAATAGATTAATAGTAACTTTAAGTAATGCTTAACGTTACTTTAAACCAAAACTTCAATGGAAAACTCCTTGGGGCATAATAAGTTTAAGAAAGCTGCTATATAGATGTGAATATCAATAGGATTTTAATCTATTCTCGAAAAGAGTCCCGAATCTAATAGTGGCACAAACAAGGGCGAATATAGTGCTATTATTCTGCTTGTGACAAATTTGTCCGCGAATTTCAGGATTTAATCATGGCAAATAAATCAAGAAATTTAAGGCATCCCATATAATTTAGTGAAGTATGCAAATGAGAATGCTCTGCAGCTCGTACAGGTTCTCTGAAACAATCAGCTTAGAAGCTATATGACTATGTATGATTGTTGGTGTGATTATGATTGAATAACTTTCTATTTAACTCAATATGTTTTTCTTGAATGTAGTCTTTGAGGGTGTTTCTGCTTGTAATCTTCTATTCATGGACGTTGTTATCTGGGTTTTGAATTGGTTTTGCTTGCAAAACAACTCAATTCAAAGGAGGAATAATAATTGTTCTTCTGTTTTTCTGGGTTTTGGTTATGATTTGCTAGCAATTGTTACACCATTGTACATTAAGCTTTTTTTAATGTACTTTTTAATGGAAGAAAACATTTCGACAAACGGTTTGTATTTCTTGATATCACAATGTAACAAATCTCTTCCCAAGTTCTTTCAAGTTGTAAGCAAATTCCAGGTGAAAGGAAGTGATTTGGCTTAACGAATGAATTGGCACAAAATTTAGCTTCAGTTTAAACTCTTGATTTGTCTCAAGTCATTTCATGGCAGCCCTAATAGCATGTTATTATGGACAAAGGAGCAGAAGAAAAGGGAATACCCCAGGTGCCATTAGCTAGCAAGTATTTCAATTTAAAGAAATATCTTATGTACAAAGATATGGGTGACCAATGTTGTGCTCAAAATTCGTATAATAATAAAAGCTTCAATTTCATCTAGACCATGGTAGTCACGCTCACAAATTTTATATAGACCAAGGTCCTTTCTCACAAATTGCTTCATAAAAAAGTTTAAATATTGCGCTCAAAATTTGTAATAACAAAAATAATAAGTAAGTAAATAAATAAATAAATAAATAAAAGCTTCAACTTCAACATGCTCAAATGTTGTTCTTGTTGCCATTAATTACACCATTAGCTATATTTTATGACGTTCCAATATATTTTAGATATGCTGTTAATTATTATCTTTTACGTTTCCAAAACTGATGTTGATTTATAAGCGAGTTGCTCACAAATCCTTAACTCTCACAAATAAACACGAACAAAGGATATTTCCCAAAGAATAAGAATGGTAAAGCACTGAAAAATAACTTCAAACCCACATAAATAATTCACGAGATCTAAAGGATCTTAACTTACAAAGAGCACCAATGTAGTTAATCAAGCGAACTCACAGAAATAATTCACAGAATTCACAAGGGTTTTTTTGAATAACGAAGAGAAATATTTGACAAAAGAATAAACTTATMTTTTATTGAAGTATTCGGTCCTATTTATAACACAAAATAAGATCTAAAACTGACTAAGATATTTTAGGAAAGATATATATCTTATCCAGAAAATATCCAACTAATTANAATTATATTCTAAATATATCCTAATTATATCTAAAATATATCTTATCTAAATAATAATAAAAACCGGTCAGATTTACTAATTAAATCTAACCGACTCACCCTAACTAACTTTCMTAATTTATCCTAACAACTTTAATTGAATTCTAACAAACTTTCCTAATTTATTCTAACAGAAATAAAAATCATAACAATATTCAAACTTTCTTAAAATAATCCTAACAAACCCTAACTGAAATTCCACATGTTTTGGATTGATTCTAGATTTTCCTCACTTGATCAAATTTTTCAGATTTTCCTCACTTGATCGAATTTTCCAAATTTTCCTAGTGCATTCCAATTTTTCCATCTTCTTTTCCAACAAGTTAGGAGCTTGAAAGTATAATTATGAATGATATTGTTGACCYTTGGATAATCTATTGAAAGTGCTATTATATCCTCATCATTTTCTCCCCCTTCGAAAAAATTTGTCCTCAAATATGGATTGGTGTGGGAAGGAGAAAGATTATGATTACTTCTTGAATATTGATTGTATCCACCCGTTTCTTGGTCAATTTCCACGATCATGTCTTTTGAATGAACCAAGAAGATACCTTTTTTCACCAAGAATCACTTTAAATGGTTGTGTCTTACAAAAAGTGGGGTGCAACTCGAATTTCTTGCCAATCTTGGAAACAATGTATGTGTTGGTCACACCATCATGTATCACTTTTCGATCAAATTGCCAAGGTCGGTCAAGAAGAAGGTGACAAGCATTCATAAGTAAAACATCACGCCCAAATTCATCATGATAAGGACCAATAGAAAAACCTACCAAAGCTTGTCGTTGCACCTTAACGCCAGTTGAATCGTCCATCCAACTTAGATCGTAGGGTTTTGGATGCGCCTTTGTTTCAAGATTTAGTTTGTCAACCATAGCTTGTGACGCGATATTTGTGCATGAGCCACTATCGATAATCCTTACATCCCTTGTTGTTGACTCATGCAATGGTACGAAATAATTTGTCTCATTGCTCTTTGTCATCTCCGATATCCGAATGTAATATCCTCCTAAGCACCAAAATCTCACAATCATCATCGACGTACACACTTTCTGTCTTTGCACAATATTGTTCTTGATCTTCAAAAYTGTCCTCTTTGTAGTCATCTATAACCAAATTGCGTTTGTGTGGACAATCTTTGCGCACATGATCTTTGTTTTGACAATTGTAAATTTGTAACATCGCTTATTCATCCCCTAATTTTGTGGATGATTACCCCCTCCTTTGAAGAAGAAGACGAAACGACCATGGTAGGATTAGGGTTAGACGTTGTAGTATCTTGCATCCCGAAAGATAGTGAAAAAGATTTAGATCCCCTTGAAGAAGGCTTTTGATCTTTGGCRAGATTTTGCTYTATCTTGATAGCTTTATGACCCTTTTCTTCATAATCTTGAAAAGAAGCAAGATCCAATTGATTGGATATATATCTCCTTAATCCACGTTGAAACCTAGCCATCTTTTGTGTATCTTTCTCAACAAGATCGCACAACAAAGTCAATCTTTCAAATTCACGTTGATATTCTCGAACTGACATGCTTCCTTTGACAAGATACTAGTTTCAAGTACATTTGATGCTCGAAATCTTTGGGAACATATTTTTTTTATTATTTCTTTCTTCAGTTTATCCCAAGATTTGATGGGTAACAACTCGTTCTTGAAACGTTCAGCTTTTAGATTATCATACCACAAGGATGCATATTTTGTCAACTTCAAGATAGTGACCCTAAAACATTGAAAAACGTCATATTTTTAAAATTCAAAGAAACGATCTAGTTGTCTTACCCAATCGTGCACTTGATCTGGTTCCATGGTTCCATCAATATCTGAAAGATCTGTGAGTTTCACGTTCTTGATCTCATCCACTTTAGGTGGACGTGGTTTTTCTTTGTCCTCGTYGGCGTCTTGGAATTGGTCAAAGTACCTTTCTCCGAGCTTCTTTTYCATATTTTGCATGGYATTAATCCGTCCAGTTTGAATGTTGAGAGTTTCTTGCAATTCTTCTGGCTTTCTTGTTAAGTTTGCAACAGTATCAATAAGATCTTGAATTTGTTTCTCCATCATTGGACGTGTGAAAAAAATTATGGAGAAAAGTGAGGAATAACACACGAGTGCCCCCAAGAATCACTGGCTCTTGATACCAATTTGATGTGGATTTATAAGCGAGTTGCTCACAAATCMCTAACTCTCACAAATAAACACGAACAAATGATATTTCCCAAAGAATGGGAATGGTAAAGCACTAAAAAATAACTTCAAACCCACATAAATAATTCACAGGATCTAAAGGATTTTAATTCACAAAGAGCACCAAGCACCAATGTACTTAATCAAGCGAACTCACAAAAATAATTCACAAAAATTACAAGGGTTTTCTTGAATAACTAAGAGAGACGAAAGAATAAACTAATCTTTTATTGAAGTATTCGGTCCTATTTATAACACAAAATAAGATCTAAAACTGAGTAAGATATTTTAGGAAAATATATATCTTATCCAGAAAATATCCAACTAACTATATCCTAAATATATCCTAATTATATCTAAAATATATCTTATCCAAATAATAATAAAAACTGGTTAGATTTAATAATTAAATCTAACTGACTCACCCAAACTAACTTTCCTAATAATTTATCCTAAGAACTTTAACTGAATTCTAACAAACTTTACTAATTTATTCTAACAGAAATAAAAATCGTAACAATATTCAAACTTTCTTAAAGTAATCCTAACAAACCCTAACTGAATTTCCACATGTTTTGGATTAATTCCGGATTTTCCTCACTTGATAGACTTTTCCAGATTTTCTTAGTGCATTYCAATTTTTCCATCTTCCTTTCCAACAAGTTAGGARCTTGAAAGTATAATTATRAATGATATTGTTGACCCTTGGATAGTCTWTTGAAAGTGCTATTGTATCCTCATCAAAAACCAACAATCATCCAACAAAAATATAATAAGGTGGAGCGTGGTACACATGTATTTAATTTCCAATTAAGAAATCGCAATTAAATCTCAATAGAAATTGTATCCAAATCAATATATTTCTCAAAATTTTAAAATAAAATAATTATCAATTAAATACGTAAGTTAATGCAATACTTTTAAAGTATTACAAAGTGAAACATGGAGTGCGTGAGCCCGCCGYTTGAATAAGTAGCTAATTACTTATGGAATATGCAAGTTCTGACATTGCTTGTTCTACATTTAAAYATACCTGAGGTATAATTTGTGGCATGAGTAACATTTTAATTTTATTAATTTAATGGTAAATAAACAAGTTAAGTTGGAAATTAGAAGCAGTCAAAGATTGGACAAATTGTTCAGTGAATACGTAAACGAATACATTGTTTATAATGGRTTTTCACATGAAATCATGCGCGCGGTGTGCCAYTGGTATCTAGAAAAACAAAAGAAAAGGTACAAGTTTTTAAGTGTAAGAATTAGGTGAAGAGTAATATACATTTGACGTGGTCATGTGGATGATGAGTGTTCCTAAGGAATTGTTGCATAAGTAAAGAATGTTTGTGACATAATGACACGTCATGTGAATTACCCACTCTAGATTTCTGGCATAACTTTGAGTCTACATGGACTATGTCAAATCCTTGGAGGCGTGAAGACATCTAACATCTTAATAGTTAATAGTAGCAGATCAATCAATCAATCAATCAATCAATCACTGGCCATCACAATATAGAATTTGGATAAAAGCCTCTCGATAGTCATCACAGTAGTATATGAACCCTAAGACCTATTCAGGGGAACTCATCAAATTTCAGAATTCATTTGTTATCTTACAGATTTCATTTTGAAGACAATGGCAGAGTAAAATCAGTTTTCAACTAACACAATCGGTAGAGTAAAATCAGACAGATTTTATATTTCACTTACCCAATGTTCATGAATTCTACAAAATCAAAATAGAAACTAACAAGATACTCTCTGAGCCAATTCATACAACTGACAGTCAGAAGACTGCCGTAAACACCGCATCCTCAACTCTTCAAAACAATACCAATTGTACAAAATCATTACAGAATGAAGTTACAGACTAAGAATAAAGATATGGAGAATTTAATAAGATTTTTATGTCATTTTCTTGTATGATTGTTTCATTTTGAGATAAGCCAATGCCTCACAGGTTCAAATTAGACGTGGAAGGAATTTGGAAGTCATACACAAATATATTGGTCCATTATATGCATGGAGGGGCCGAGGGAGCATAGGAAAACAAATTTAAAGTCATAGAGAAGGTGAGTAACACTACCTAAATCAGGCCTTCATGTAGCTGCGTCAAAGGAATTGGATATCAATCGGTCAATCAATCCCTTAGTCTCTATTCTAAATCCATTTGCTTCTCATCCTTTCTAACTCCTTCCCACCAAGTTATTTTCGATCTTCATCTACCCCATTTTGAAAACTCTCCGATTCCAATTTTCCACTCTTCACACCAGTGCCCCCTAAGGTCATTGTCTTACATGCCAAAACAACCGCAAGCAATTTTCCCTTAGCTTGCTTGTAATATCCGCAAAACCAACTTTCCTACACATAACTTCATTTCTGATTCTATCCCGTAGAGTGTTCCCACTTCCCACACATCTATCTCAAACATCCGCATCTCTACGACCCCTACCTTTTTAATATGTGCCATAGAAGTAAAGGGAATTGGATAGAGGAAGGAAACTTTTAAATTCGAATGCTTCCTTTAGCCTATATAGTTATGATTCCTATATTTTTCCTACAACTGATAGATATATCACAAACTTGATCATGTTTTCAAGCATGCTTAGTTCAATAGCTATGTTTGGTTAAAACTTGAAAAATTCAACCAGTATACATATGGACAAAAAAGAAAATTACACACTTACATGACTTAAAGTACTTTGGGATTGAATGCATGGATTTGTCTATCGAATAATTTACAGGGTTGATTCAATACAATATTACAATTGTCCATTATCAACTTCACCCATTACTTCTTATTGAATAATTCATATTAGCCTGACTTTTAAGTATATATCATTCAACTTAACAATTTATCTTAATTTGTTGTGCTAGCTTAATAAATTAAATTTAAGTGTTAGTTTACTCATTATGCTCAAAAAATTAGGTTTGACACCCTTAAATATGGATGTGAAACCAAATTTGGAATATCCTCAAACACTTCTAAACAAAGTTTTGAGGGTGGTAGGTGAATTAGAACTATTAACTAATAGCAAATAAATCAACACACTTTAATGAGTAAATCACTTACCTTCAATCTTGTTTTAATTTTTGAATTAGCTTATATATCTCCATCCCTAGCCTTAGAGTGTACTAAGCAATCCTTGCAAGCCACTCTACTAGTTTAGGTCAAAAAATTGGAATCTATTGTTAAAAGGCTTGAGAGTTTTGTCTAATGATGCAAATTTCACAATCACACAAGGGAAAGAAAGGCTTCAAATAAGAAGATAACACGCACGGAAGCCAAGTTTTAGTGAGAACTCAAAATGCATAAAAGCCATTATAACATAATGCATGCGTAAATCTAGGGGTGATAATCTAGGGGTGATTATCAAGTTCAAGTTACATTAAAATTCCACTTGAGTTCAAAAATCATACGACTTCCATAACATAAAAATTGCAACAATTGACTTTTTGCTTATTTTTAGGAAGAGTTTTAACAATGTAAACCATCAAATTAGTCAAAATAATTTTAACACAATGAAAAATAGCATGATAAGTTTATTTTGTTAAATTTATTTTGATTAATTTGCTCGTTTACTATGTTAAATACTTAAATCTCTTCCTCAAAATGCATGAAAAGTCAATTCTTGCAATTTTTATGTTACGGAGGTAGTAATGAAATAAATTCTTTTTAAAACTATAATATTTCATCATAAGAAATGTTCATTTTCCACAGACTTATAAAAATGTTCTGCTAATATYCAAAGTTACTTTGTAAAAATACACATACCAAATACATTTTGAGCCTTTTCGTGAAATTTTGACTTGGCTCATCACTTAGCTGATGTGAGTACAAACTTAATAAATAATAATGCATGTCTGCAATCAAAAAGTGTAAGAAAATAAAAAGATTGGGGATAAATAATTATATAGAAGAAAAAACATTTGACCAAAACTTAAAAAGAAAGACAACAAACATCATACGATGATAAGCTTACCTTTAACATCATTAAACTCACATGCTATTGKAGCTTGTCAAATATTTTTTCTGAGCACCAGCCACAAGACCATAGTTGAGCAATAACAAATTTACTCTGCATCTACGATTCAATTTCTGGCTTCATCTGCTTTTGTGTTTGAAGTCCTTTGGACCTACTAGACATGGAAGAGAAAGAGTCATCTCATCTAAAAGGGAAGCTGCAGCCTTCAACTTCCCCATCTTCTTTAAATTATTTATTAATGACCTGTATATGTAGATTGAGGGCTGAACTTTCTTGTTCTTCATTGCACAGAAAATTCCCAAAGCTTCCTCGACATTACCTGATCTACCAAAGCTCTCAATCAATGCAGAATAAGTTCTTAAATCCAAGATGATTCCATTCTCATCCAGTTCCCTCAAATACAGTAAACAGAGATCAAATCTACCCATTTTTTGCAAATTGTTCAGCAAAGTATTATATGTAATGATATCAGCAGTTACATTTTCTTYTTTCATGGAAACAAACTCCTGCAACATGTCATCCACAAGACCAGCTCGACCTAACAACCCAATAACTGTATTGTAAGTGACTAAGTCTGGCTTGCAACCTAAAACCTTCATATGATTAAATATTAGTAGGGCCTTATCAATCTGCCTACACTCGCCAAATGCATATATCATTCTATTTAATACCAGTACACCACAATGTGATGTCAGCTGAGCTACTTCTGCGACACAGTTGAAAAGCAAAGAACGATCCTCAGCGTTCTCAAAAGCCTTGGCAAGATTCAAATAAGCTTTTGAACTCATGCCTTTAGACAAAACCAATAAGTCCTTAAATATTACTATTGAGAGTTCAGTGTCACATCTTTCACAAGTTGCAGCCAAAAGATTATTATAGGCACTAGAATTGAGAAAAACGCCATTGCTGTGTAAAAACTGCAGTAGCTTAGCAATTGCCGAATCACTGCAAGTTTTGCATAGCTTTTCAATGTTAGTATGTACTTCGTAACTGAAGGGACCAGATCTTTCAATAGAGCAAAGCACATTGGTCAAAAGATCATCTGTCATTCCTGGTTTATCATGATAGCTCCTAGTTAAAACCGACTTCGACGAGGACCCGGAACAGCCAGAACTACTGAAGAGTGGCAAGGTCTGGTTCTGATTACAAGCCTGTACCGGGTTTATGTTCGTTAATATCCCATGAAATCAGCACGTATTTAAGAAGATGCACCCATAAAACGAATTCCCGAACCCAATTTCTCAACTATGAATATTGTACCATGAAGTAAGCATTGACTTAACCTCAATTATACATATACAAACCTTATTCACCTAGAAATATTCAACCATAATTACAATTAATTTAATCGTGACGCCAATTGTACATTTGCTTATGAATGAACATTTGACATTTCATCAAAAATTGTTGTCATGTCTTTTTCAAATTTACAATTAATTCAATCGCAAGGCCGATTCTAAGTAGTAAAAACAAAAGCATATTCTTTTCCTCAAATTTTATCAATATATTTCCGGTAGAAAGTAGAAACCAATTAATCAAACATGATCCCAGCTATTATAACCCACATTTCTAATCTCATAATACGCCCCAAAAAATAAGCAAATGATTGAAATTGATTAAAACATAACATAACATCCAATTAAAAGCAGGAAATAAATAGCAAAGAAAAGTTGAAACAAAACTGAAGTAAACGGCATATTGTCACTGACCGAATCATCTGCAGAAAGGCATGCATCTTCATTTTGAAGACCAGGTATTCTGAAGCGCCGCAATCCTCCATTTTGAAGTGACGAATTTACATTAAAACTTGGAAGTGATTCTCGACAAAATAGGAAGAGGAAACAAGCAAATTTCTTATTCTTATTAAAATGCTTCAGATTTCTTAAGACAAGGAGCATGCTGTCTCAAATTGTTTGAGTTGTACTGTAAATTTTGATGTTAGGATTTGTGCGCCTGCGTTGTTTGAGTTGAGCCATTGAGGTTCAACCAGAAGAGGCCGGAAAGGAAATGGACCCGAAGAAATCGACTAAGTTATATTCCCTCCGTCTTTTTTAACTTGCACCATAGCAACTTTTACCGTTTTGTGAATATTTATATAGATAAAATTGAATTTCGGAAAAATTTAAGGAAAAATTAACAGGGATAATCCGACCTTTTAGTGGTCTTCAAAAAATAAACCAACCTTTCGATTATTCCGGAATAATCCGATCTTTGATTTCTGTCTTCCAAAAATGCACCCATTGACTTGCAACCGGTTCTTCCGGTTAAAATTAGATTATTTTTTTAATTTTCCTTTTTTTAAAATCCCCCTTAACTCTCTCTCTCCTTCCTCTTTCACTCTCTCTGCCGGGCTATGCAAGCTTCGTTTTAGCAACAATTCTCCGGTGATGGTACCGATCCCTTCATTCGTCTGGCTGATTCAGAATTAGGTACTCACACTATTCCAATGATAATTATCTGATCTAGTTAATTTCCTTCTACTATCGTTACTTGATCTTTAACATCATTCAACTRTTAATTTTGAAACAGAGTAAAAATATTCTGTTCTTTATTTCTTTGATCTTTTTAATGCAGTCCATATAACACAATGTTATTTTTTATGATGTCTGTAGTACATCATTAGGAAAGATATGATGCATATATAGTGACGCGTAGCAATCTTAGATTGAGATTGGATTTGAATGATCTTATTATCATTTGATTTTCTGTATTTCAGATAAAAGGAGCTATCTCATAATAATGATTGTACCCATAGCAGTCGCGTGCACAGCTGTGTTTGGTGTCTTCTTGTACTATCTATGGCAGTGGAGGCGTCGTCAAAATGGTGACATATATTCTCTTTGGTTTTGTTATTCGACTCATTTTATTACTTACAGCATATCTGCTTATCTATCATTTTTGCAACCTTGACATCTAGTTATTGCTGTGGGCCTGTGGCAGATGGTCCGGTGGTGTGGTGGGGTGTGGTGGCAGGTGGTGGGTGGAAGGTGGTGGAAGGAGGGAGGGAGGGTGAGTGGGTGGGTGGGTGGAGGTTTAATTAAGTTTAATGTTGTTTAATTAAGTTTAATTAATTATGTTTAGTTATAATTACAACCAATGAGAAAGCGACACGTGGCATATTAACCTGATTATTAGGTGACAATGACTCACAAACCGGTTAGGGTGCATTTTTGGAAGATGCCCCCCAAAGGTCGGATTATTATGAGATAATTGAAAGGTCGGTTTATTTTTGGAAGACCATTCAAAGGTGGGATTATACCTGTTAATTTTTCCAAAATTTAATTGAAAGTAGGGTTTTTTACGAGATNAAAATTTAATTGAAAGTAGGGTTTTTTACGAGATAAAACTTTTTATAACCAAAATTTTGTGAAAGAAAAACCTTTTAAAGCGTTATTTGCGAAATGAAACCTAAAGCAAAAAATTTTTTTGCAAAATAAAACCCGAKAACGTCATCAATGGTTTGACCTTCTAATTTTCACCCTTAATCTATATTAGCACTCCTTAATTTCTATTTAATCCGTTCAATTCATCTATCTCCTACCTTCATAATCGCTTTATGCCTTCTCTCTCATCCCTTCTTCCAACCACCCACCACCACGTGACCACCAACCTACCACTCAACCACGGCATCATCACACCACCATCTTCGCACGTTCGAACTCCACCAACACCATCGAAGCACCTTCGACCACCCATTCAACACCCCCCCCCCCATTTTGAACCTATAATTCGACCTGCACCCATCAAAACCCCCCCTTTCGAACCCCCCATTTTGAACCTATAATTCGACCCGCACCCATCAAAACCCCCCCTTTCGAACCTACACCGTCGTAGAACCAATTCGACCCCCACCCATCCAAACCCTCCCTTTCGAACATATATACACCATCTCAGCACCAATTCAACCCCACCCAACCACGAATTCAAATCGAAATCCAAAATTTAGAGTTGAGAATTTAGGTCGACGAGGGTGAGAAGAAGGATGGATTTCGAAGCTGAGTTCGGTGGTGGTCGCATTTGAGAGATATTGCAGGGAGGCACTACTAGAAAATGATCAAATATAGGACGCTTTTCCTTGGACGCTTTTACAAAGTGTCCCAAAATATTTTGTTGCGCCAAAACTTATTTTACAAATATGGACGCTTTTTGTAGTCCTTCTAATTATGGACTTTATAATGTGTCCTAAATCTAAACAAAATCACGTGTAACTCACATTTATTGTGAATTGGCGGTGAAACAAAATATTTCAACATTTTTCCCCCAAGCCACTCCCCGCTTTTTCATCAAYGCACTACCCCTATACTTTCTCTCTCCATGTTTTTGCATCAACTGTTCTGATCGATGAAATTAATTGAATAATTCAACGAAACAAATTTTATTTCCATCATCAGTTCGATTGTTGATTAATTCAAAGCGGAAATCACAATTTTTTTTGCATACACTCACTGATATCTTCATTCTTAATTCTTGGAATCTTAATTCTTGGCATCTTAATTGAGGTATGTTTAATTTCAGTTGCTTGGCATCTTAATTCTTGCAATACTCGATCCCTTTTAGGTCGGAATTAATTGAAATTGATGATTAATCAATTTGTTTTATTGTAAACTAATAATTTCATTCGATTGATACTCCTTTTATCTCAATTTCAGCCGCCATTGTTGTTCATGCTGCATCCTCGTGACAAATTTTCTCAATTCAGCGCTAACCAAACTGAATGAAGTAAGACATTATTGGGTTGTCATTGAAATTATGTTATTTTGAATTGATTTATATGTGTTTGTGTTTTGTTATATTAAAATTGATTATAAGGTTCATTTAGTCTCTTTGGTCTGAATATTTGTCGTGTTTTTTAGGTACTAATTTTTAATTTATTGATAATATTAATTTATGCTCTGAATATCTAGTCTGATTATGGTTTGTATTTGGATTTTTTTAGTTAATGAAATAATTTCATTTTAAGGCTTATTTTCCAGAATATTTAAGCTGAATTTAGAGAAAGTTGGAACTAATTAAATTTGTTAAATTGCATTTGCATTCCTTAAAAAAATTCATTTGGTTAAGTTTTGTTGGAATTTTGAATTCATTTGAAATTAATTGGACTTTGGTTTGTGAATTGAAGATTAATACTTATTAACACTATGAGAAGCTGGTACCTTTAGCTTTTTTGTCTTTGCTGTGAAGTTCATCATGATTTATAAGCCTGCAATCCCCTGCATACATTTATGCCTAATCTTAATATTTAGAAGTCAATCTTAAGAAGAATATAAAGTACTTGAACAGGGAAAAAATCTTCATGCACTTATGAGTTTATGATAAATTAATAGATAAATGATTTAATGATAAATTAATCAACCAGAGTAATGTAATTTAATGGATGATAAATTAATAGAAACATGCTAAGTTTACCAACAAAGCTATAACGGTTGTGGTTCGTCATTTCTTGGGAGGGTGCTAGCAGAGTGCGTGGTGGTTCGTGGGAGGGAGTTGGTGTCACGTGTGGTTGTTTGTGGCTACTATATGGCTAAGTCGCAAGGATTAGTGTTTATAAGCCTGCAATCTCCCGCCCCTGTTTTGCCTTCTGCATCTGGTGCTGCAGTAGACCAGACCCAAGGCAGTATGGGTGTGCTGCAATCTGGAGTTGCTGCTGCTGCTGCCCGCGGTTGTTGCTACTGTCCTGCAGTTGGTGCTGCTGCCCTGAAGTTGGTGTTGCTGCCCTGCAATTGCTGCTCATACTRCGGTACTGTGCTGCATAGAACCCGAAACCAGGGCCCCCCTGTTGCTGAGCCAAGGCAGCCCCTTCTTGCCGTTCTTGGGGCTGCTACTGTGTTGCTACACCTACTATGCTACCCTCACTTGCAATCTTCTTACCTTCCTTAGGATCACAAGGCTGTTTTGGTATCCAAACCCTCTTGGGTTTGGATTTTTTATTCATGGCAGCACGTTTTTTGTTTTCGTAGTCTTGGCCAACATGATCCTTACCGATCCTTACGTGGAAGTAGTTTGTGTTTATATATATGATTTTGTGGTCCAAATTTAGAAAACAAAAAAAAAGGAATTTAGGGATAGTTTTTTCAAAAATCCGTCCCTAAACTCCCCACTCTTTTTGCCATTAAACATCGTCTAAGGAAAATCATAAATTTAACAACGGATTTAGAAGAATCCGTCCCTAAATTTAGAGACGGATTTTTTTGTAGTGTTTGATAGTTCATTTGTGCATGCCTCACCTAATGGAAAATAWAGCGGTGATACAGATGGGYACTTGTATATGAATTTRTCCAGGTATGTAGTCAAGGTGTCCTTAAAAGAGTMGAAATGGATGATTRCGATCTACAAATAGAAGACCTTAAGAATAGGATATGGAACATCGTTAATTTTACATCTTTAACTGGTGTCATTAATTTCACGGTTATGGRTGGAGTTTGAATGAATATTATTTGAAACGATTTAAGGAGTGACTAAGATTTGTTCCTCATTACCCTTATCATGTTAATATTGATTAGCTACTTTAATTCATAGTAGTGCATAGGGCTGATTATCGCACGAACCGAGACCGAACCCTATAGGGCTCGGCTYGTTAAGGTTTTAGGCAGGCTCGGCTCGGCTCGTCAGCTCGACGAGCCTGACCAACCTTAGCTCAGCTCGTGTTCGTTAGTGTATAGTTCAGCTCGATAGTTCGGCTCGAAGGCTCGGCTCGATTAGAGGCTCATTTGTAGTTAGAATTACAATTAAAACCTGTTTTTCGTAGCATTTAAAACCTATTTTTACACACAATATTTTACAATGACCACAAATCCACAATTGTCTTGGGCTCATACTCAATCCATCCATACGAATCATCATTCACCAATCGCAAACCTAACATAAACAATCCAAAAGAAAATCAGCATCATAACATCTCATAAACAATCCAAAAGAAAATCAGCATCATAACATCTCATAAACAACATTATAACAGCTTAAAATGAGCTAAAAAAAAGCAATATTGCAAATTTACAAGATGTATGCATTTCAAAAATAACATAAAACATAATAAACAGCAATATAAACATAAAACATAAAAAAAGCAATATAAACATAAATAAACAACAATATAACATAAAAACAGTAATATAATCATTAAAAAAAACAGATCTAACATATCAAAAACACAAGAAAAAACAGAATATAGAACATTGAATAAACAACAATAACACAAATTAAAAATAAAACATTCTATACATAAAAATCAATCTAACATATCAATCTAACAAGTACAACATTAAAAAAAATTAAAATAAACGAACTAAATCAATCTAAATAACAATCTAACTTGCTACTTTATGGCACTACATAAACAAACTACTAAAAAAAAACGAACTAAAAGATAATAAATAAACGAATTAAATGAAAATTCAAACCGACCTTTGGCGATAAACCATCAGCCATAAATCGCCACCCCGAGTGCTCCCTGAAGCGTCGCGTCGCCGTGCTGAGTTCTCCCCTGAAGTTCCGAAACCGCGCCGCTTCGTTTTTCGTTTTAGGGTTTTGTCACTTGAGTGAAAATGGTGAATGCTGAGAGTGGGAGTCGGATCTTTTTCTTTGGTTAAGTAAAATAATGAAGTGTCGTTTGACTCATTCACTGGTTTGTTTATTTACTCTTTCAAATTTCAATTTCAAAATGTTTCCTTGTTGTTGCATTTCCACCTTTTGCCCTTTAATTATACATTTTTTTATATATTATATTTATATTAATATAAAAAGTTAGGCAAAAAGTATTTGATATAGTACTAGACTATGATCAAAATTTTAAAAAAATGACTTATAAAAATAATTTTTAATAAAAATTATATTTTATAAAAAAGTTAACGAGCCTGTCCTGAGTTTTCGGCGACTTGTGTAGTTCAGCTAGTTCGTTTATCTTTGCGAGCTGAGCCGAACTCGAGCCGAGCTCACAACGAACCGGCCTTGACCGGCCGAGCCCGATTGGTTCAGAACAGTCAGAGCAATTCTCGCTCCAGAGTGATATCTCATTTTCATTCACAACATCAATTTAAACATTTCGACAGTAGTGGAAACTTTGCTTGTCTTTCCTTCTTCTTCCTTGCTAACATAATTATAAATTCTTGGTCAAAATATTTGATGGATTATTTGTCCGTTTACAATGATAATTATATCTTGCAGAATATCAAGCCCTGCCCTACTGTAGGACTGTGCGGAATTTGATGGCGTGAAAGAGATTTGAGGAGAGTCAGTCTTGAACGGAAGATTTAAAAATATAGAGATAATAATAAAACATATCTTTGTAATATAATCCATTTGATTTTCTTTGTAATGTCTTGATTACACAGTGTAATTATTGTTTAAGAAAGGATTCAAGACCAAGCTTAAAAGGTATATATTTACTTAACAAATTGAGTTATTGTTTTTTATCTCTCTAGATTATTCATTTTTTATTGCTTCTCTAGATTATCCGTTGTTTTATTTTGTTTATGATTAGCTTATCTAGTACTTTATTTTGTTTTCAAATGAGTTATGCTTCATTTTGGTATGCTCTCTAGAGTATCGCTGTTTTTATTTTTGTTTTCTCTTGTTGTAATGTAATTATGATTATGTTTTCTTTTGAAGTACTTTTGTTCGTTGTCATTGTTGAGTTGGAAAAGATTCAATTGAGAGTTATAACATATAGCCAATTCATGTCCATTAAATCATTACTTTATTGCTATTCTTGGTTAGTTTATGACGTATATTGGGTCCATTTACCATTAACTAAAAATCGTTGAACTGAATTGAAATTTTTTACCTTATCTTGGAATACTATTACTATTACCATTACTATTATTATTACTATTATTATTACTATTACTAATCAAACTACAATCGACTTCCATAATGTAATGATGAGTACACTACTACTCGATGCCAAATAAACAATAAATGGAAATTGCATAAAGTATTACAAAAATGAAATGAAAAAGTACTACAATTATCCAAAACAAGCATCAACTTCCATATTTTATGGGCCTTTTCTATCGACTTCCATATCCTATGGGCTTCAATAGTAATTCCATGTTTGCTAAACCTTTCTTTACAATTAGTCTAAGTAATTTCTTATCTACGAAACTCAACAATTACGCATAAACTAGTATAATTCATATTTTTCATACCTTTCGAAAAATTTAATTGTTTATAGACATGGATACGAGTTATTGGATCGATCTACCATTAAGTCATCCTAAATACACTACTGGTTGTATGCAATTTATTGAGTTTGCCAAGGAAGGAATCACGGGAGCAAAAATTTTATGTCCTTGTAAGTTTTGTAAAGTGGAAAAATGGTTTCCGATAAGTGAAGTAGAAAGACATATTTTGTTCAAAGGTTTTCATAAGTCATATAAGGAGTGGATTTTTCATGGTAAAGTGAATTTGCATTGCTCGAGCGTGTATTAGGAAGTGATGCACGAAGTGCTAGTGCAACACCTTCTAGCAATCCTACTATTTCAGTAGCTAGAGATGATATGGGAGGGCTATTAAGATCAGCGTTTGGTTTTGATAAACCTCCCAATGATTCAGACTCTCAAGCACAAGAAAATGATGAATCCTTTTATTTGCCAAGTTACGGTGATGGTGAATTTGAGCCTGATGATTCCATAATAGAAGAAGAAGAGGTGAAGTATAAGAAGCTACTTGAAGCTGCAAATGAAGAACTTTACAATGGTTGTACCACTTTTTCAAAGTTATCTTTCATCTTACACTTATTTCACTTGAAATGCATGAATCATTGGTCTGCTGAATCTTTCCATATGTTACTCACTCTTATTCTAGATGCATTTCCACAAGTAAAAGAGTTTCCTTCTTCTTATTATCAAAGTAAGAAAATGATCAAAGATCTAGGCCTTGGTTATGAGAAGATTGATGCTTGTCCAAATAATTATAGTTTGTATTGGGGTGAATATTCTAAACATGACAAGTGTCATGTTTGTGGTACATCTAGATGGAAAGTAGTTGAAGGTAAGGCGGGTGACTCTAGTGGTGAAAGTCAAATTACTACTTGTAAGAGAGGTTAACCGACTAAAGTAATGCGGTATTTTCCTCTTATTCCGAGATTGAAGAGAATTTACAAGTCATCTAAAACAGTTGAGGAAATGAGATGGCATGATAAAGAGCGTGATAAAAAGCGTGCGCAACATGGAATTCTGAGTCACCCTGCAGATGCCTTAGCATGGCAACAATTTGATGATCGATACAAGGATTTTAGCTTCGATCCTCGTAGTGTTCGATTTGGACTTGCAAGCGATGGGTTTAATCCTTATCGTCTTATGAACACTTCTCATAGTACATGGCTAGTGGTGATGATTCCTTATAATCTTTCACCGTGGTTATGTATGAAACCATCAACCTTTATTTTATCAACTATTATTCCAGGGAAAGCAGGCCCAAGAATTGACATTGATGTGTATTTGCAACCATTAGTGCATGAATTGAAATTGTTGTGGGCTGGGGTTGATGCTTTTGATGCTTATAGTGGGGAAACATTCAAATTGCGAGCAAGTTTGCTTTGGACTATTAATGACTTTTCGGCATATGCAATGTTGTCTGGCTTGCCCACTAAAGGCTACAAAGCATGTCCTCTATGCATCCACCACACTCCTTATATAAAGTTTGGTGGAAAAATTTGTTATTATATTGTGGTTCTCGGAAATGGTTACCTTCAGACCATCCTTATCGATTTCAAAGTGAAAAGTTTGATGGAACCATTGAGTGTGGTGAAGCTCCGATTTGTGCTAGTGGCACCGAGATTTTGAGGCATCAAGAAAGGTTCAATATGCTTACGGTGATCGAACCAAAATAAGTAAAGGGAAGACACTACAAAAAAATCGTTTTTAGCAACGGAAGAAATCCATCCCTAAATTGAATAAATCCGTCGTTGATTGTCTTTTGGGACGGATTTAGGGACAGATTCAAACCGTATCTAAAACTCTCGTTGCTAATTGAAATTAGAGACGGATTTTCATAATCCGTCCTTAATTTAGGGACGGATTATAAATCCGTTTCTGATACTRTAGAAATTATTTAGGGACGGATTTATATTTCCGTTCCTAATATTAGGGACARATTCCTTCATCCGTAGCTAATATTAGGGACRGATGAAGGAAATCCGTAGCTGATTGTATTTTAAAACATTAAAATAAATAAAAAATTAGGGACGGATTGATGAAAATCCTAGYTGTATTWTTTTTAAAAAAARRAAMCMRSMAMYWAAAA
>SNQN01002877.1:53723-67753 GCA_008642245.1 Bassia scoparia
AAGAAAGCCAAGAACTTGAAAGACAAATTCAAGAATTGATTGATCGCGGATATGTTCGTGAAAGCATGAGTCCTTGTTCCGTTCCAGCTTTGCTCGTGCCAAAGAAAGATGGTACTTGGCGTATGTGTATTGATTCTAGGGCCGTCAACAATATCACAATCAAATATAGATTTCCAATGCCTCGGTTGGAAGATATGTTRGACGAACTACATGGTTCGACGATCTTTTCCAAGATTGATTTACGGAGTGGATACCATCAGATGAGAATTCGTGCAGAGGATGAATGGAAAACAACTTTCAAAACAAAACAAGGATTGTATGAATGGATGGTGATGCCTTTTGGACTGTGCAACGCTCCTAGTTCTTTCATGCGACTCATGAACGATGGAAAACTTGAAAAGTGTGAGTTTATGGTGTCAAGTATCGCTTTTCTTGGTTATATTATCTCTTGTGCGGGGATACATGTTGATCCTTCGAAAGTTGAAGCTATTTCCACTTGGTTGGCACCTACAAATGTTCATGGGGTTCGAAGTTTCCATGGCCTTGCAAGTTTCTATAGGCGTTTTATTCCGAATTTCTCAACAATCATGRAWCCAATTACTACATTGACAAAGAAGGGGGAAAAGTTCGAATGGAACCCTAAGGCTCAACAAGCGTTTGATACCATCAAAAGGAAGCTTTGTCATGCGCCAATTCTCGCACWACTAGATTTTGCGAAGCTTTTTGAGGTTGAATGCAATGCAAGTGGTGTTGGCATTAGAGGTGTTTTGATTCAAAAAAGTCGCCCTATTGCATACTTTAGTGAAAAATTAAACGGTGTAAAACTGAAGTATTCCAATTACGATCGTGAATTCTATGCTATTGTTTGATCTCTTGATCATTGGTCACATTATTTGCGCCCCTAAAGTCTTTCATCTTACATTCTCATCATGAGGCTTAGAAGTATAATCAATGGACAGAAAAATTGAATCATAGACATGCGAAGTGGTTGAGTTCTTGCAATCTTTCACGTTCCATGCTAAGTACAAGGAAGGAAAGACGAATGTGGTGGCTGATGCGCTTTCAAGGAGGAATTATTTGTTGGCTATGGTGGAAACTAAGTGCTGGGTTTGAAATCTCAAGGAATATTATCAGACCGAATCCAATCTTTTTCAAAGATTCTCACAAACCCTACTGGTGATTCACAACACATGATGGTTTCTTTTCAAAGAGAACAAACTTTGCATTCCTCAGTGTAGGATTCGTGAGCTTTTGGTCGTGAGGGCATAGTGTGGTCTTGCTGGTCACTTTGGGTACACAAGAGATGGACATCTTACAAGAACACTTCCACTGGCCAAAGATGTTGAAAGATGTGGAGAAAATTGTGGAATAATGCACTACTTGCCAAATGTCAAGAAAACATTCCAAAAGGTTGTGACACTCCTTTGTCGTCCTTCTACACCTGGGAAAGTGTGAGCATGGATTCATTGTTGCTTTACCAAGAATTCAACGCGGAAAAGAGATGCAATAATGGTGGTGGTAAATTGTTTCTCAAAGATGGCACACTTTGTCCCTTGCCACAAAACGGATGATGCAACTCATATTGGAGATCTTTATTTCAAGGAAATTGTTCGTTTACAATGGCATGCCTTTGAGCATCGTTTTTGATCGAGACACGAAGTTGCTAAGTCACTTTTGGCGCACTCTCTGGAAGTTGGTGTGTACGAAGCTTCTCTTTAGCACTTCTCATCATCCACAAACTGATGGCAAAATTGAGGTGACAAATCGATATTGGAAACAATTCTAAGGGACTAGTCAACAAAACTCAAAAGATTGGAATGTTAGCTTCACATGCTGAGTTTCCATACAATAGAGTCATTCAAGTACAACTTCTAAATCACCTTTTGAAGTTGTGTATGGGTGAATCCTTATCTACCATTGGAACTTACACCTATTCACAAAAGGGAGCTTAATACATGCAAATGCTAGGGAACGACTTGAAGATTTTTTGAAACTCCATCACTAGGTCAAGAATCAGATTGAGAAATGAATCACAAATACATGACAAGAGCAAATAAATGGCGCACAACCTCTTTTCAGTTGCTGATCTGGTTTGGTTACATTTAAGAAAGGAACGTTTTCCAAATGAAAGAAAGAACAAGCTGAAGCCAAGTTGGTGGGCATTCAAGATACTTCAGAAGATTGGAGAAAGTGCTTACAAGATTGACCTTCCACTTGAATATGGTAATTGAGTATACTTTCAATGTGTGTGATCTTTCTCCTTACTACACTGACCAAAATTTGCGGACACAAATTTCTTCAAAGGGGGAGAGAATGATGAGGATTCTGGCTATTTTGGAAAATTATCCTATTGATCTAGAAATTACATAAATATAAGATATTATTTTTGAATGGTCACATATCTTGAAGGAAATCACGTGCAAAAAGAAGATCAACTCGACTTTGGAATAAAATTGGAAGGATGAAGAAATCTAGATATATCTGGTTGTTAGGATTAATTAGACTTATCTTATTTAATTTTATTTGGTCTGAATTAGTTTAGATTAGATTAGTTTGTTAGGATATTTTTTAGTTAGTTAGGATATTTGTTAGTTAGGATATTTTCTGATAAGATTATATTTTCTAAATATTTAGTTTAGTTTTAGATATTATTTCGTATTATAATAGGTTCGAGTTCTTTAATAAAATTCAGATTATTCTTGTTAAAATTCCTCTTTGTTAATTCAGAGAAAACCTTGTGAGTTTTGTGGTTGGTCCGGAAATTCACTTGATTAGCTACATTGTCGGTTGTTCTTTTAGGACTGGTTCCACTTTGTGAGTTAAGATCCTTCGAGTCCTTAAAGATTCGAAGTTATTTTCAGTTTTTAAACAAAATCAAACACTCGTTCTTTAGTTTCTTGGATTTGTGAGGATTCTTTCCTTATAAATCCACATCAAAATGCACCAGCTTTTTCTAATACAAAGGGGTCTCAGTTATGAGTAATTTTTAGCAAGTGCAATGAATACACCCATTGCAATATTAAAGGGAGCAGACATTGCCAATATTAAAATTTTTTGTACAAAAAAAAAATGAAAAATAATTAGCATCTTAAAAGAAATGCAAAAGGACATGAATACAAAGTCCTGGCAAGACTAACTTTATACCTTTAGCTTCAATTCAGTAAAGAATATCACCAACTGTACTCTCTACTCTGTGTTGGCAATCTGATAGTGGATTAGTCACCTACAAACACATATCTAAAATTTTAAAATAAAAAGGAAGAGAGCACTGATCCTATTGTCCAAAAAGTCCCTATAACATCATTTAACTTTGTTTATAATAACTTTAGGTGTGTTACTTTGTGCAATATGCTTATATAGGGCTACTATCTTATGTTTGCATATTCAGAAAATGCAACGCGGTGAAAGTACCATGTTTATCACTTGTCCTTTAAGGTTCAAAATCCCACATAAGTTCTTATAATAAACGATGGTATGTTTAATAAATTCGTAGTATCATCATGGAATAAAGGGTAAAAATTAGAAGGAGCTAATTAAAAGCATACTTGACTTGGATGTTTACTTAAAACATTGACATTAAATCTATGCGGTGGTTAGTGCTCTGTGGTTTTACCCTCTAAAGCACTTACTGTATAACACATCAGACTTGTGAAGAACAAGATTGATGAATAAATTGACTTATTCAGRTGTTAGAGTAGAATTCCTTTCAATGGGTTATGTCATTTACTTATTAACAATTGTTAAATGTTGTAGTATTGTAAGCTTAATAAACTAGAACATCATATGAGTATTTTGCTGGTAATAAGATGATACAATGTACCAACCTGAAGACTTGAATTGTTTTCCACACTCTCACCTTCAAGTTCTACCTATGCTCACTTTTAATATATTTGTGCATGATGATCTTGCTTTATAAAATACTTGAGCATGTGGACATTCTTTTGMTATGTGGGTTTGTAATAAAGAGTATGCTTGCTATTTTTGCAAAGTTGGCTTTATTTCAAMTTAAATGGATACATTGTTTTGTTTAAGCTCTTCCATAGTTCGTTGGTCGTCAGAACTATAAGAAAATAAAATGCAGTAATAGAGTTAGCATTATTGTCTTGATTTTGTATACTATTAATGATATGCCAACAATACTACATATCAAGCTATAGAGCCCTTACTCTTTGATCCATAAGGCTTGATCTGACTATAAGTGATAATTTGAATATGAGATTATAATCTTATCATAATAATATATCTTTTAATGTGACTTATATGTACAATGTAATCATTGTGAAAAAAGGGTCAAATCTAATCAGAAAATCAGACTTATATAATTAAAAACTAGGCTTTTCTAACTTATAAGTATGTCTTGTAATTTGTTTATGTTTATGTTTACTGGAAGTATGTCTTGTATTTTTTCTAAAGAAGATGAAATAAGCTTATAACAACAAGAATCTATTTCTTCAAGAATCCTTCCCATAGGTGTACATTCTTTTATTTTGACTTATCCTTATTGACTTATTGCTATCTAATATCTTTAATTTTGTACATTCTTTTTTGCTAACTATCCTTATTTCTTTCTTGCAACAGACATATATAAAATGAGTTATCGAAGTAAGAAGACTGTTGCAGTTGCAAGTAGTATTGGAAATGGTTCAGAGAATAAGCAACCGCTTCCTATTGCAGATTGTGGTGTAAAACATCAAAAGCATTTAAAACATTCAATCCCTGCAACATCACAACCACCTAAACCTTCAAACTTTGTGACACCTTAAACCACTGAACCTACATACCCTAGAACATCACAAGAAGCCAAACTGCCTTGCAACCCATCTATTTCTACTACTAAATGGGGACCATCTACTTCTACTAYYAAATGGGGACCATTCAACCCTCCGATACCTCGACCATCTCAAACATTTGGGTACATAGCTGAACCCATCAAGCCGTCTATGGCTGCCAAAAATATGACAAAGTTCACTCTTACCCCTTCTTTGAAACCGACCCAACCTTCAATGCCTGATTTTTCTTCATCACTACAAAAATCCCATATTAGGATGTCAAATTCACTGTCTAACCTATCACAAGCAACCCTTGAAACACGAAAACAGTCTATTGTACATACTATAGAAGCATCATTGCAAGAAGAAAGAAATGTGACCCAAAGCATGTCCATGGCGTCGAAGCAAAACCTGAAATTTGCAACGTCACAGCAGCAACGCATATCCATGGGCCGACAATATAATGCAAAGGCTACTAGTGCTTCAGAACACCAACAAAGAATATCCTCTATCTCATCACAACACGACGAAGCAAAATTGCCTCAAAAAGAAATGCAACAACCTTCACTAAAACGTACACCTGCTATGTCTCTTGATAGTGGAACAAAACCATCACATGGAAAAAGAGTTGCAGTTGCGTCAATAGGAGCAAAAAAGACTCAAATGTCATGARCTCCACCCACTCTAGAGACGATGACATCGGGCAAAAGTCGAATTGAAAAAGGATATTAACTGTGAATCAATTCAGCCCTTTCAAAGAAAAGTGCCTAATCCTTACATGCGTGTAGCTGGAGATACACAAAACATGGAACGATCATCTCCACACACTCATGTTGAGAGTGAATTTAGGCAAAATCACACCTTGGTAGAGTCTTCGTCTGATTCTGAAGACTTAAATGAAGTAGAAAATCAAGATCGAAGTGTGAATAAAGTAAAATCCGCCAAACCTCGACGTCGAAATCGTACTGTTGTTCCAAATTGGCCTGAAAATGTGAACTTTGATGAGAGGGATGAGGTATTATCATATGGTAAGCCAAAAAAATCAATTGAATAATATTTTTATTCTTTTATCATTTAATTTTGGATTTGTATATCATGCTAGATTTGTGATTTTTTTGCTTGTTGCTTTGTTAATAAAAAATATACCTTGTCTATTAGAAAGAAGGATTTACAAGTGTATMTTTCTTTGTGCAGATGGTAATGGAAAGCGCTGCCATATTAAAGGTCCTGTTCATTCTCGAGATGTTTGGATTGATAACGATTTAAAATACCTCGTGAAATTTAATGAATACAACCAACCTCTTGGAAAAGGTGGTTCCATCCTTGTGAAGTTTATTGGAGATGTTCCAAAAAGAGAATCTTTTTGTCCGGTTGGATATAAGAGATGGCATATGCTGAAGAAGCCGATGAAAGCTAGTGTTATCAAAATTGTTAGGGTATGTCCTTTTTCGTTTGTTTATTGATGTCGTGTGAAGTGAATGTTTGCCCTTCATATATAAAAATCATTATGGTAAAATGTGGTTGCAAAGTTGTAATAATAATAATAATACTTCTATGTAATCTTATAATAAGTACTAGATAGTAAACATAACTTTGATTTAAGAGTGAAGTCTTGGTTGTAAGAATTTGTTGAGATTGTTAATGATACAGTTCAATATCAATAGTACTTTCTTGAGGGGCTAAAGTAGAGCTTCAGCCAAGATACTCCCAAAGAACTTTACATTTGAATGTATAGATGTGTTAGCGATTCTTATCATATACCATTTTTTTAACTAAATTTGAGTCTTTTGCTTTTCATATTTGGTCAATTATGTTCATCCATTCATGTTGAATCAATATGTATATTTGCATTCTTTTAATGTTGAAGATGTTTGCTTTTGCTATAACCTGCTTTATTGTCTTTTTTATGTTCTTGATTGTTCTATTCTCTTTGAGATAATGTTACGAGCCTCTCCCATCTTTTTACTATAACATATAGTTGCCTTTTTCTTGATTGACCAAGCTATTTTAGTCCAAAGCATCATCCCTTCGAACTTTTCATTACCTTGTCCATTGTCTGATTACCGAAACCTGCTACCTGTAACCCTGTAACTGTTATTCCTTCATATACGTCGCTTGGATTTGCTACATCTACCAATCTAAATAAAGTGACGTGCAACATTTACAGAGAGATTAAATAGTAAATTGACAAATCAAATTCTGTAGAAAGTGCGTTTCTTACTTTTCTACTTTCAGCTATCACTTGTTTGCTTCATGGTAACCTGAGTAGTAGCTATTATGTCTTTATATGCCATTATCCTTGTTGATTTGCTGCATGTTTTAACAATGAATCCCTACAATTGGTTAGAGCTTGTGTCCTCTGATGGAAATACTAGATAAAAAAAACCATGTTTTATCTATGATGAGACACTGGGAAGTGTTTTTAGGGAATGGTGACAATGACAATGGTACATACTAGATACTTGGCTTTTGTATTTGGCTATTTGCACTATCCTTCTATGTAGAAAAACTAGAAATTTCGCTTTAGTGTTTACACTATCTAATATTCTGTTTCGTAAAGCTAATCACAAAATTTGTTTGAAAGATATACTGTTGTTGTCTGGGGTAGATAAGTGTGGCACATTATAAAGTTCTTGCCATAAGAAAAAGAACCCTATATGAGATGGCTTATTAAATCTGGTAATTGTAAAAATAAAGGGTCTCCGAGCCTTGTTTTCTTACAATAATGTCTTAAATTTGATGACATTACACAAGATGTAGAAAACACATGCCATGTTGCTGTTGTGAATTTGTTTAATATGTATAGTGAATTTATTAATATGAAGCTGTTAAGTTCCCTAGTGTTTTGAGTGATGACAAATAGTTGCAAGAACAGGTACATTGGTCGGATGAATACAACTGGTCTGAACAGCTGAGAAAATTGTTCTTGGTCACTTGGAAGAAAGTGACATGTATGCTAACAAGTTATATGTTCAAATTGTTCTATGTGTTTTAGCATACAGGTTTTTCCAACTCTCTGAGCAAGAAGGTCCTTTGAGTTAATCTCGTAAATATTCCAAGTTGAAAAGAARATCAAGGGCAAGCTTTGAAGATGTTGAAGAATATGAAGATTAGTTCTAGGTTTTAGACTAAGTCTTTATATTGTATAAATGCATAAGTGTGGTTGATTGCTTGTATTATTGATGGACAAATTATGTGACGTTTCTTGTAGAGTTGAAGACAACTAGACCAGTTGGTTAGTTGGCTTCAACACTACCAGTTGGAAGAACAGTTCTACTGTTCTCACAACTCTCCTAACTCTTCTCACATAGAACACCACCACAAATAACAAACCATCATTCCTTCACACCAGGACCATGACCACAGTGATCCCAACCCCGCAGATGATGAGCATACCACTGGAKAGAATTGTATGTGTTGGGAGCCAGATGGACAACCCTTACATGGGGGTGGTAGACCCCCAGATGCACCGTTTGGAGAYGGAATTTCACACATGGAGGGACYCGAGTCCGATGACACCAGAGTTAATTTTAACTCTCAWGATTCCCAATGAAGACAAGCGAGTTTTYGACCTCATTCGAGATGCTTGCCAATTGTTCATACCACACTTAACTACTATGAATAATACTCGAATTTTTAACCCTTCTTCACCAGCCATTACCTGTATGGTCTGGAACATGCAAGGAGCAGGTAGCCGAGAATTTAAGGCGGTTCTTAAGGAACTCATCCGCATTCATAAACCCATGGTTCTAGCCTGGTGGAAACCCACATGGGAGGGGACCATGCAGAGACTTTGRCAAAATTTATAAATTTTGATGGCCATGCGAGAGTTGATGCTAATGGTTTTTCGGGTGGCATTTGGCTATATTGGCAGACAAATTWAGTGTTAGTTAATGTTATAGGTCAGACCCAACAATACCTAACTGTGGAGGTCTCTCGGTTAGGAAACATCCCATGGTACTTCACTGCGGTGTATGCTAGCCCCAACCCTAMTAAGAAACAAGAGCTGTTGAATGATCTGAGGGATTTTGCCAATACTCATAATGAACCATGGATGTTGGCTGGAGACTTCAACGAAACGAGATATGAATAGGAAAGGAACATTACTACTACAGATACTTCACGAAGAAACAATCGTTTTAATGACTGGATTAATGAAATGCAACTCATCGAAGTGGAATTTTCAAGAAATTCACATACATGGGCAAGGGGTTCCTCTACGGAGACCAGAAGGAGTGCTCGGTTAGATCGTGCCGTATGTAATGCTGATTGGGGGATTAGATTTGTCAATGCCAAAATGAAACATCTACCAGCGTTGCAAAGTGATCATTGTCCCATTCTCATCAGCCCTAATGGGTTTGCCCCCTTGGAAATTATCAATAAGCCCTTTAGATTTGATGCARCATGGTTTACTCACGAGGATTTCACAGATTTTGTCTCAACAAAATGGCAAACTTCCACACCTTTAATGCCAATGTTGCATACACTTGCAGGGGATCTACAGGAGTGGAATAAGTCAATTTACCACAATATTTTTCGAAAGAAAAGACATCTTATTGCGAGAATTGCAGGCATACAAAAGACCCTGACTCAACAAAGGAATTCGAGCTTACTGAAGCTTGAATCCAAACTTCATAGGGAATTGGATGAAGTTTTGGCACAAGAAGAGTTACATTGGTATCAAAAGGCAAGGGTGGATTGGTTGACTGAAGGACATCGAAATACAAYCTTTTTTCACCTCAGTACTATTGCAAGGCGATGGCAAAATAAAATCACAGCTTTAAGGGATGATAATAGAACTTGGCTAGAGGAGAAAAGTCAAGTGCAACACCTGATGGTTCAATATTTTGAGAAGTTATTTGCAGATGATGGAATTAGTTATGAATCGAGAATCTCAATCAATATATGCCCAGAATTTCCAACGGACCAATGGAATTTATTCACAAGACCTTATACAAGGAGTGATATTAACTTTGTGATTAAGCATATGGGAACTATGAAAGCACCAGGGCCTGACGGATATCAAGCGTTATTTTATCAAAAGAATTGGAACCTTGTCGCACCAAATGTCTATGCAATGGTCCTCTTCGTTTTAGAAGGTAAAGGATTACCACCTTCCTTGACAGAAACCTTTCTGTGTCTACTCCCAAAGGTAGAACATCCTGAACTACCTTCACAGTTTAGGCCAATTGGTCTATGTAACGTGGCTTATAAAATTATAACTAAAGCCATTGTGAATCGAATGAAGCCTATCCTCCCTTACATCACCTCTAACACACAAATGAGCTTCGTGTCAGGCAGACAAATCAGTGATAATATTATCATTGTTCAAGAAGTGATCCACTCAATGAAGAGCAAAAAAGGTAGTACAGGCTATATGGCACTCAAAATTGATTTCGAGAAAGCTTACGATCGTTTAAAGTGGGATTTTATCAGAGAAACATTGTGTGAAATGAATTTTCCACAGTTGATGACTGATGTTATTATGGATTATGTGTAACACCCCTTTGGTGAGAACAGGAGCCCACTAGTAGATATTGTCTTCTTTGGGCCTAGCCCGCAAGGATTTGCTTTTGGTGTGGGCTTGTTACCCACCCAAAAGGCCTCTACTAGGTTGAGGTATCAATCTACTCTATATAGTAGACTTCGTTCTCCTCAACTTCCGATGTGGGATGAAATCTCCTTCTACGGAGGGTGCCCCGCATGAGGAGCATTCTGACTCCGGAATCGTCCACACGATTTCCGGAGGTTTCGTTACAGGTGGCCCGACCGCCAAGGGTCACCTGGAGCACGTCAGAACTCCTCAACAAGTCATGCTCCTAGATAAGGAGGAGGAGGAGAAGTTCCCGGATGTTCTCATTTGCGAGAAGGATTGTGGGGAGGCAAGCACCCCCCATGATGATCCTGTCGTAGTCGAGATGAAAGTGGCGGATAAGCGTGTCCGTCGCATTCTCATCGATACAGGAAGCTCCTCCGACATTATAAGCTTCGAGTGCCTTCAGAAGCTAAATTATAATGATGATGACTTAGTGCCATGCCATAATCCTATCATAGGGTTTGGTGGTGGTATCATTCAGCCAGTGGGAGTGGTCACTCTCACCCTTCATCTTGGACGAGAAAACGTTTGTAGGCACTTGCGAGTCAAGTTCTTGGTGGTCAAAAATATGACAGCCTACAACGTCATCATTGGCAGGCCAACGCTCAACGCTTCAAAGTCAGTGGTGGTCACCCACTTAATGTTGATGAAATTCATTAGTGACGAGGGCAAGGTTGGCACAATTTATGGAGATCAGCAAGTCGCTCAAGAGTGTTACCTTACCACCGTCAAGCAACTTGTTGGGGGCAAGGATAATGATGTGCCAGAAACTTCAAAATAAGGGGTCACTAAGAAGAAGAAGTCTGGTGAAGTAATGATGGTTCATGGTACCCACCAGGAGATGATGGCCATCCACGGTTTGTTTGCTTCTATCTCTCGGCCAGAGCCAGGAGGCCAACAAGAAGATTTTGAATTAGATCCTACCTTGCCAGGGAGAACGGTTAAGGTAGGAGATGCCATGAATGACAAGCTGGGGCAAGAAGTCAAGGACTTGTTGAGGGAATAAAGACGTTTTTGCATTCTCAGCAGAGGAGATGCCAGGGCTGGATCCAAAGATCGCCCAGCATAGTCTTGATGTTAACCCCACTTTCAAGCCAGTGAAGCAAAAGAAGTGAACCTTGGGTCCGGTCTGAAGCAAGGCAGCTGACGAGGAGGTTAAAAAGTTGCTGGACGGAGGGTTCATCTGTCCTTGCCAGTATGAGTGGGTGGAAAATGTGGTTCTAGTTCCCAAACCAAATAGGACATGGAGAATGTGTGTGGACTACACAGATCTGAACAAGGCTTGTCCAAAGGATAGCTTCCCACTCCTAAAGATCGACAAGCTAGTAGATTCTACAGCGAGGCACGAGGCCATGAGTTTCGTTGATGCTTATTCAGGATTTCATCAAATCCCTCTTAAGGAGGAGGACCGGGACAAGACAACCTTTGTCACTGAGAATGGGTTGTATTGTTACAAGGTAATGCCATTTGGCTTAAGAAACGCCCCTGCTACCTTCCAAAGATGTGTAAACACCATCTTCGCTAAGTAGCTTGGAAGGAATGTAGAAGCCTACATTGATGACATGATCATCAAGAGCAAAAAGAAGGAAAATCATGCCAGGGACCTACGAGAGACATTCGACACACTACGGCACTTTGGCATGAAATTAAATCCGAAGAAGTGCGTCTTTGGGGTAACTTCTGGCAAGTTCTTGGGTTTCTTGGTAGATAAAGAGGTATTGAAGCCAACCCCGACAAGGTCAAAGCCGTCCTGGACATGCAATCGCCACGAAATGTAAAGGAGGTCCAGAGACTGACAGGGTGTCTAGCAGCGCTTGGCAGGTTTCTCTCCAAATCTGGGGATAAGTGTCAATATTTCTTTAAGGCAATCAAGAAGAGCGCCAAGTTCGAGTGGAGTGAAGAGGCTGAAGCTGCCTTTGTCAAGTTGAAGGAACATCTACACTCCCTTCCAAGGTTGGTGAGCCCTATGGAAGGTGAAACCTTGTACATGTATCTTTCGGTTTCTGAAACATGCCTTGTCGGCAGTGCTGGTGGCCGAAAGGGAAGGAGCTCAGTTGTCGGTTTACTATGTAAGCCATGTACTCCAAGGAGCGGAAATGCGCTATGCCACATCAGAAAAGTTTGTCTTGGCACTCATGATGGCTAACAAGAAACTTCGCCCCTACTTCGCAGCCCATAGAATTGTTGTCTACACCGATCAGCCAATCAAGCAACCTCTTACCAAGCTGGAATCTTCTGGAAGGATGCTTAAATGGGCAATAGCATTGAATGGATTCAACTTAGAGTTCGAACCAAGAAAAGCCATAAAGGGGCAAGCCCTAGCAGATTTAATCGTGGAAATGACCAGACCTCCCCCAGCCGAAACGTCAAGCGACGTGTGGACATTATTTGTAGATGGTTCATCTACACAAAATGGTTGTGGGGTAGGAATCCTGTTCAAATCACCAGAAGGGGATACATTCGAATATGCCATGAGATTCAAATTCCAGACATCCAACAATGAGGCTGAGTATGAAGCTTTGGTGGCAGGGATTCGAATGTGCAAAGCGGTTGGGGCACGAAAAATTGACGCCATGTCAGACTCTTAGCTGGTGGTGAGTCAAGTCAACGGTGAGTACGAGGCCAGGGATGAATATATGGTCAAATACTTGGAGATGGTCAGGAAGGAAGTCGAAGGAATGGATCGTTTTCACCTAGTGCAAGTGCCTAGGTCAGCAAACAATCAAGCTGACGCCTTTTCCAAGTTGGCTAGCTCGGCTACCGGAGACTCTCCCAGGTCCGTCTTCTGGGAAGTTAAGAATCACAAAGCATGCATAGACGAGCTAGCCAAGGTCCATTACATCAATCGGGGAAGCACCTGGATGGACGAGATCATTGAATACAAGTAAACGGAAATTCTACCCCTCGATCCGAAAAAAGCTAAGTATGTGAGGCGGCGGGATACGTGGTTTGTATATTGGAATGGCCAGCTGTACAAGAAATCTTTTTCTCACCATTTGCTCAAGTGTATCACTCCAGACAAAGGGGCAGAAGTGTTGGATGATATCCACCAAGGCCAGTGTGGATCTCATATTGGGGCCAGGTCTTTAGCTGAAAAGGCTCTTCGAACGGGATATTATTGGCCTACCTTGAGAGAAGATGTCGTCAACTTTGTCAAGAAATGTCACAAGTGCCAGATTCATGCTCACATTCACCAGCGGCCGTCAAATCAGTTATCCCCTGTGCTATCACCTCTGCCGTTTGCCAAGTGGGATGTAGACATCCTTGGGCCTTTCCCGCAAGCTCCGGGGCAAAAGAATTTTTTGATTGTGGCTGTGGACTACTTCACCAAATGGGTAGAAACTGAACCAATGAGAAACATCAAAGTGCCGGATGTGTAAGGGTTTTTAACCAAGAACATTATCACTCGGTATGGTGTCCCACAGTCCATCGTCTTTGACAATGGACCTCAATTCGATTCCAACATTCTCACCAACTGGCTATCAGACCAAGGAATCACCGCACATTTTGCCTCAGTGGCACACCCACAAGCCAATGGACAGGTTGAGTCCTTCAACAAGATGATCAGTAATGGGTTGAAGAAGAAGTTAGACAATGCAAAAGGGCTATGGGTTGATGAATTGTACAATGTGCTATGGTCTATCTGGACAACGGTGAAGAACTCA